>JBBPSD010001071.1:0-12419 GCA_038093415.1 Xerocomellus chrysenteron | reverse complement strand
CTTCAAAGCTCGTTTCGAACGCCTCGGGGACCTGACTGACCTCGAGGACGCAATTTTGAGGCACAGGAATGCTATTGGCATCACTTCTCATGGGCACCCTCACACGCCCACCTTTCTTAACAACCTCGGCATCTCCTTAGTCACTCGTTTCGAGCGCCTCGGGGAGTTACGTGACCTCGAGTGTGCAATTTCAACGCTCAGGGATGCTGTTGACCTCACTCCTCATGATCACCCTGACAAGTCTGTTCGTCTTGACAGCCTCGGCAGCTCCTTGATCACTCGTTTCAAGCGCCTCGGGGAGTTGAGGGACCTCGAGGACGCAATTTCGAGGTACATGGATGCCATTATCCTCACTCCTCATGGTCGCCTCCACAAGCCCGTCCTTCTTAACAACCTTGGCAACTCTTTGACTACTCGTTTCGAGTGCTTCGGGGAGCTGAGTGACCTCGAGGATGCAATTTCGAGGCTCGTCGATGCTATCGACCTCACTCCTCATGGTCACCCGGAAAAACCTGCTCGTCTTAACAACCTTGGCAACTCCTTTAAAACTCGTTTCGACCGCCTCGGGAGGCTGAGTGACCTCGAGCATGCAATTTCGAGGCACAGAGATGCTGTTGACTCCACCCCTCATGGTCACCCTCACCAACCTATCCATCTCAGCAACCTCGGGAACTCTTTCAAAGCTCGTTTCAAGCGCCTCGGGGAATTGAGTGACCTCGAGCGTGCGATTTCGACGCTCAGGGACGCTGCTGGCCTCACCACTCATGGTCACCCTGACAAACCTGCTCGTCTCAACACCCTCGGAAACTCCTTCAAAGCTCGTTTCGAGCGCCTCGGGGAGCTTAGTGATCTCGAGGACGCAATTTCGACGCTCAGGGATGCTGTTGACCTCACCCCTCATCGTCACCCTCGCAAGTTCGCCTGTCTTAACAACCTCGGTAACTCTTTGATCATACGTTTCGATCGCCTCGGAGGGCTGAGTGACCTCGAGGAAGCAATTTCGAGGCACAGGGATGCTGTTGACTTCATCCCTCATGGTCACCCTGACAAACGTGTTTGTCTTAACAGCCTCGGCACCTCTATCAAAATTCGTTTCGAGCACCTCGGAGAGCTGACGGACCTCGAGCACGCAATTTCGACGCTCAGGGATGCTGTTGAGCTCACCCCTCATGGCCACCCTGACAAGTCAGCTCCTCTGGATAACCTGGGCACCTCCTTGATTACTCGTTTCAAGCGCTTCGGGGAGCTGAGTGACCTCGAGGATGCAATTTTGAGCCATAGGGATGCTGTTACCCTCACTCCTTATGGTCACCCTGACAAACCTGCTCGTCTTCACAACCTTGGCAACTGCTTGATCACTCGTTTCGAGCACCTTGGGGAGTTGAGTGACCTCGAGGACGCTATTTCGACGCTCAGGGATACTGTTGACCTCACTCCTCATGGGCACCCTCGCACGCCTGCCCATCTCAACGGCCTCGGAAACTCCTTCTTCACTCGTTTCAAGAGCCTCGGGGAGCTGAGTGACCTCGAGCACGCAATTTCGAGGTACGGGGATGCTGTTGACCTCATTCCTCATGGTCACCCTCATAAACCCGGCTATCTTAACAACCTCGGCAACTCCCTTGTCACTCGTTTTGAGCACCTTGGGCAGCTCAGTAACCTTGAGCAAGCGATTTCCCTGTATTTGCATGCTGCTTCCTCCCCCATCGGCCCCATTAGGGTTCGATTTCGTGCATCACAGCAATGGATATCATGTGCTCGGCGTATACGCCATTACTCTCTCCTCCATGCATATTCTATTGCCATTAGCCTCCTTCCTGAACTCGCATGGATTGGCCTCTCTCTGACACACCGTTACGATGAACTTAAGCGAGGTGCCAATGTAGTACGGGAGGCCGCAGCTGCAGCTTTGGACTCGGGACTCCCGGAAACCGCTGTGGAGTGGCTCGAGCAAGGACGCTCGATCGTTTGGCGAGAGTTGTTTCAGCTTCGCAGCTCTTATGAACAGTTGTCGTCTGCTCATCCAGATCACGCCCACAGACTTCGCGAACTGTCTGTCGCATTAGAGCATGCTAGTGTCACTCACGAAAAATCCTTGTCCGCACTCTTGGAACAGACTCCAAGTGCAGCCTATCGTGTGACAGAGTCCTTGCAACAGGAGGCCGACAGACACCGTACGCTCGCGATTGAACGAGATAAACTGATCCGGGTGATTCGAGGTTTTCCTGGTTTCGAGCGATTCCTTCTCCACAAAGACTTCTCTCAGCTCCGTGCCTCAGCACATTCCGGGCCGGTGGCTGTACTCAATGCTGCAGAAAGTCGCTGCGATGCGTTGATCGTTCTTGCTGATGTCGACCATGTAATTCATGTCCCGCTTCCCAATTTCACTTTCCAGAGATCTGCCGGTCTTCAGAAGATGTTGAAAAAGTTACTTGGTCACACTCGTGTCATACGCTGTGACGACAGGGAAGGGGAACCTGCAACCCGGGGCTACGTTAGCTGGGAGCCCCTCTTATCCACCTTGTGGGACGACGTCGTTGAACCAGTCCTGGATGCCTTGGCTTTCTCAGTACGTCATGTCATGTCACTTGAATTCATAGCTCATCCGTTCATTTGTCTCTGAACAGACTCCTGGAGACCTATCACGCATCTTTTGGTGTCCGACTGGCCCTTTCGCGTTTCTTCCTATCCATGCAGCTGGTTTCTATGATAGCCAGCAATCGCAACCCGGGCACAGAGTGTCCGACTTCGTTATCTCGTCCTACGTCCCTACTCTCAGCATTCTCATTCTTGCGCCGTCACCCAATCCCAATACACCTAGCGGTGATCTCCGCCTCCTTGCTGTTCGTCAGCCACCTTCAGATGGTCTATCCCGACTTCCAGGTGTGGCCACCGAGTTGGAACACATCAGGGCTGTAATCAGGAATTCACCTTCAGCACGCACCACTCTCCTGGAATCCTCTGTCGGAACGGTCGAGGAAGTACTTGCCCTCATGAAGCAGGCAGACTGGGTTCACTTTGCATGCCACGGAGTCCAAGATGCCGCAAGTCCGACTGAGAGTGGTCTTTGTCTCGCCGATGGACGCCGCTTGAAAATATCTGACATCATCGCGTTATCACGTTCCCGTGGCGGGCTGGCTTATCTTTCCGCATGTGAGACGGCCATGGGTGACGAGGGTCTCTCGGACGAGGCCATCCATATCGCAGCGGGAATTTTGTTTGCGGGTTACGGGGGAGTTATTGGTACGATGTGGTCGATCAGTGATAAGCTTGCGCCTGATGTGGCGAGGGACGTATATGGGCAAATGTTTCGGAACGGCACAAGGCCGGATTATCGGGAGGCTGCACGAGCGCTGCACGGAGCTATCGGGCGTCTTCGAGATAGTGCCAAAGCATCGTTTGTCACCTGGCTTCCGTTCATCCATGTAGGTCTTTGAATATTCGGGTGAGTCTATGTATATGTGTATGCTGGGCCTGACCTGGCACAATCACTCGGGTACATTGCATATCTTGCTACTAGTACGATGCCTTAAAGAAAGTGGAGTGCGAGTCCTTGTGCGAGTCCTTCTAGATACAAATTGCCTGAGACGTCAATTGTAAAGAACAAATCGATCGATCGAATGCAGGGGACAACGAATACGTGATCCGGTCGCACAAGTTGGAACGGGCCTACCTTTTGAGGTTCGTGCGATCTTCGAGCGTGAATCATCCCCAGCGATTATAAGGTGGAGTCCTCACGGCGACATTTCGGGAGAAACCCATCCCGCAACTTTAAGTTCCTTCTGTCGTAACGAGAATCCGAATCGATGCTAGTACTGCGTGGTACCCTTTTGCATCCTAAGATGGATGGTGCCACAGGCCCGGCGGAGGAAGCAACGCCAAGCAACACTCGACGAGTATAATGGTGATCGGAAAAATAGCATACATACAATTATAGTGAGTCGGGGTATAGATGGGGATATTAACCTAACGACGGAGGCAATTGCAGAGATCACGGTCAACAGAGCATGGCCAACTACGAAATCATTTGATGGTGAGCTCCAAAAATGCAGGGTATCAAAGTGTACGCAGATCCGGACGAAGAGGGACGGGGCTCAAAGTAGCAGCGAAAGGAAGCATATCAAACAAAGGCATGTAATTGGCATGTAAACGGATCTGAAAAAAAGGTCAGCCGAGAATATCGTGAGTTTTGTGTTAAGTAACATTGGACTATCAGGGAACATACCATTAGCGAAATTTTACTGTTGGCCGACCCGGAGGCGCTTTTGCGATCGTCCTGAGTCTTCATCGGAGGGATCAAGCATCTCTCGTCCTCGCCTAGATGATCGAGCAAACATCGATGGCGCAGGGCCGTCTTTTTCAGTGGTCGCCGACGGGACGCTTTGTCGCATCCGCGTATCACGGATAGTAGCGTTATGACTAGATCCCACCCATACCGGACTCTTGAAGTCTTCTTTGGTCAGTAGTTGTCCCTGAAGAATTCTGCCCATATCCGTCTTTGCGAAGGGTAGGCCTCTCCTCCGAATGGCAAGCAACATCATTACTGAAGGCAAAGGCGAATCTGTGGACGTATTTCTAACCTCTTCGAGAACACCAGGGGTGATGTGATTGTGCCGAATCGCTGTGCCAACGCTCTTCGGCAACTCCTTTCTGTGTATGCCAAGGAAACGCAGTAAACGGAGGTATGATTCATGGTCTCTGAGATAGAGCTGTCCAGCGAACACATTGAGCTGGTCGATCAGATCCCAAGGTAGCGTCCAGTTGTCGGGGACGGGAGGTGTAGAATAAAACATGAGATCGTCGGCAGGGCTCATGTACTTGGATGTGCGGGGTGTGTACACATGGAGGTGGACGTATTTGCTGACCCTGATATCCGGCATCAGCCAATCGGCTTCGAATGGGCTCAGGATTACGAGGACTCGATCAAGGTCCCTTTTGCCAGAGAGAACCCACTGGACAGGGCGCAAATACTGGTCCACTCTCCCTTGACATGACGCAGGGTCGACTGTCTTGCGAAAATCGGTAGTTGCCAAGACGAATGGACTCCAGACGTGCGCTTCACCGGTAGCTGCGGAGCTCTGTTCGAGAGTAGTGAAGACGGGATGAAATGCGCTGTCACTGTGCAATGGAGGGATAACACCAGTCCTAACAAAGGTCACCACCTCTGGATGAATGAAATGCGCTGCAGGTGTTGCCATGGGCGGGTGCTGCACCTCTCGTTCGCGTTCAATCTCGCGGTTGACCTCCCTTTCTTGCTCTTCCTCCATCTGTGCATCTGGAAGTTTTAGGACTCCAAGATCAATGCAGTGTTGCTGGATTTCTGGATAATCATCCAGCACGGACGAGCAACCTGGAATGTTCTGAGGTTGAGATGGAACATAGAGATCGGTCAGTGATTTGTGTTCTGGCTGAAGCCATGCGTCCGCTAATTGCTCTCGCGTGAGTTCGTTGCCGCAGAAACTCGTCCAAGCTCCGTATCGGGAGTTGTGGCTGATGCCTTGTTGCGCCCAGTAAGGAGCCCGTTCCTGAATATCGGTCCAGGTCTCGTGTATTGCCCAACGCAAGATGTTGGTTGTAGTAACCGATATTTTGGAATCGTCTTTGGCTGTAACAGTGCGGATGCTCCCGTCAACTTCGAGCGGCGCGAAAAACATGACAGAGTGACCATGGCCGAGCTTCCGCATCCGCATGCAACCTACGTGCCAGAAATCATGAACTCATCAAGTGACCATCGTGAGGTCGCTCTCATACCTTGGGCTAGACGATCTTTTGTGACTTTGGGTCCTAGCGTGACGCCAGCTCGGAACCCGGTAGGGAATTTGAGGTCGGTACCCCGTGTGTGTGCGTCATCCAGGTAAACTACGCAACGCTCTAGTTGTTGAGCAAGCGGTGACGATATCAGGGACCGACAGTTGCCATCCTTTGTAAGCACCATTGGCTCGTCATCCTCACTGAAATAGATAGCTCCGTCAGAACCAGAGCTCAGGCCAAGCCACGCTTTGGCTACTTGGTAATTGGAAAAATCCAGTATCTGTGCACCGACGTCCAGGAAAACACGAATTTGGGGTTTCTGGTCGACAACCATTCTGAGGAGTTCAAGCGTGCTTCGTCGACTACCATTCGCGTGAGATATGAGCTCATACGAGCTGTTTTCTGATTGGAGAAGATAAGAGAGAACTCTTGCGGGGGTTCCACGCTGGTGGTCGGGGTCACGCTGAGTTATAGACGTGGGTAACAGATCTTGACAATCATTGGTGCCTGAAAACCCTGACGTTCAGTTTAGCCAGGCAGCTTGACTCATTGAAAATCTCAGCATCACCCACCGGTCATCGGATGTTCTCGTATCTCCGCTAAATCCCAGCTGGACGCTGTGAGTTTCCGAGTAAATTCCTTGGCTTCCTTTGGAAACACGACCCGCGAAAGGTAGAAATCCACCGCTCCTTGATTACGAGCGAAAAATGGAAAGAGGTACCTATCCCACTGCTCCGAGGACTTTATGTTGACATTGCTGAGATCCTGAACGCACTTTGGCACCGACTCAGGTTCATAGTCTCGAAACCAATTTGCATATTCCATCGATGGTTCATCCTGTTCCTGCAAAATTTCAAAAGATGCTCTCAACTGCTCTTCCGTGAGGCCACCGTAGTAGTAGGATAGACATGTAAGCACGATTGTGATATCCGGATGGCCGAACTCGGCCCTTGGCGCAGGTATGTCTTTGGCTCGATAGGGGACAGCAAGCAGAGTGCGCTTCGGGGAAAGGCCATAGTCGACGCGCCACCTCCGCTCTGCTAGCGCGAACAAGAGAATGTTGCAGGCTAATAGACCACGGAGAAGCAAGATTCCATCCCAAAGAATGCTTTGCCGAGCATATTCCTCCACTAGTCTTGCTGTCCGTGGGGATACATCCTTGGAAGATATGAAAGCGCGAACTGTGGCGCGAAGGTGTCGGTCACGATCGATGTCCCGGAAGTTGAAATTGGGAAGGTGTCCATTCATCACATCATCCACAATCAGAGATATCAACCGTTGGCGGGCGTCGGAGGCACGCAGAATGCGGAGGCGCGGGAACGATCCGGATGCATCGAGTTCATACTCTATTGCGTCGGGGAGATCGTGTGAAAGGGAAAGAGCATGCTTCCTCACCAGCCTAAGGATCTGCTGAGTGATTGTCCATCGGTCAGGGTATCCTTCCATGTGTTGTTGGTGGCCGATGGTGTAAGTGAGCTGGAACCGGGGGTGAAGGACCTCATCGACCTCGTCCACGACGTCTCGAGAGCAAGATTGAACCCATCTCTGAAGTTCCAGGAGTGCCCCACCTAAGGCCTGGTCGCCGTTGTCGTCCCCACAGAGGGACCCTTGGAGCTGCTTCTCCACACTGGTCAACTTGAGCGACAAGACATATTCGGGCTGGACCACCAGAATGCCGCAACCACGCACGCATTCAGAGAGTAGCTCACGCAGCATCCTGAGCTGCTGATGGCTATACCTGCCTGTGAGGGCGCGGGAGAAGGGCAGGTGGTATATCTGTCTACCAACAAGGTTGCCAAGACGATCGACCAGCAGCCTGAACATCTGGGCTGTCAATGGCTTTGGAACAATGACACGGACTAGTTGATCGCCATCTGCGAGAGTGGCAGCAGATATAGGTAGGATCACGGAAGATTTCCCCTCTCCCATGTTGACTTGCATTGCGGTATTCTCTCTGGATGGTGGAGAGATCATCTTAAGCGAAATATCGGCCTGAATGCCACGGATAAGGAAGTCCCCTTGCAACTGGGATGAACCGGCAACAAAACATTAGCAGAAATAGACGCTTGGCCATGGACATCCCACCTGGATTAACAACCAATCTGAGTACTCTTCAGCGCTCCACCCATCACACCCCTCATTCTCCAATTCTCTCAACAACTCTTCTTCTTGATTCTCTATGGAATATTGAAGCAATCTCCGAGAACGCTGGAGTTCCACCAGGAGCAGTGCCAGTGATACGAGGCACTTCTTCCAACCTTCAGGAAGCTTGATCGGTGAGGTGGACGCGAGACATGGAAAGAGAGCATTTGGTGTGATTTGTGGCCATTGACCCGCCCGATCAAGAGCGTGTCCCAGATCGTCCATAGGACCCAGTCCCTCCTTCACAATGGTCGAACTGGCCATGTATTTGTCTCTGCACCGCACATAGTGCTTACGGAGTTCATCAGTGGAGGGTCTCCGTGTCAGTTTACGAAATGCCTCGCGAGCATGTCATGCACTGTCGTGAAGACGAGAGATATATTGCTTTTGGAATGAGGGGTCAGTCTCATTCATCCGAAGAGAAGCAAATAACTGATTCAACGTGTGAGTATCAGAATCGGATGAGGGCCTGATTCCTGGGGGCCCACAGTATTGCAATCGGCTGGGGGCTTGTAACTCTGGTGTAGAACGATCAAGGAGTAGTTGACCTAACATCACCCGCCATGGCGTACAACCCAGAGCCTCAGAAGGCGGATTAGTTGCTTGTCGTGATGACTGGACTGGACTCGGTCTGAGAAAGGTGTGGATTTCAGCTTCAAGTTCAGACAGGCAATTGGTAAAATCTTCTTTGAGCTTGAGATTGCGGCACGAGCTCGAAAAGAGCCTTTGGAGCTCAATGTTCAGCTTTTTCACGCCATAACTTGAAGGATAATCATTAGTGAGGTCGCCAGTCTAGTTCCGAACAAGAATGGCGAAGACATGATCAATGGATCCATTGCCGCAGTATCTAGATCATCTTCCCCTTGCAAAATGGGGGAGCATCTGGCGTCCGCGAAGCACTTCCGCACGGCATCTCGAGAAGGATGGGATCTGTCCAAAGTCCAGCATTCAGCACAGCATGGTTGGTTCTCCAATACGAATCGCCGCGCAAGTGCCATGAGGATCGAAAGGAAGGCCAGGCGAAGGTGTTGGTGGTAGAATATCATCGGGAGTAAGAATAGCAGTCGAAATCGCCGACGTGAACCCTTGATTTCCTGCAGGACTTCGTCTACTTTGGCAATCGATGATGGTGAGAAAGGATCCGGATCCAGCAGTTTGTCAACAAGAGTGTCCACACATTTGGTATCACCCCCGGGGCGTAATTCTGGCCTATTTTCCGTGTTGATGAGCCAGTGGTAAACAGCAAGTGACATGGTGTACACAAGATTGTAGGGCTCCGCGGATTTGTGGTGAATGACATCAGACAATACTGGTAGTTGCGCGACAGCATCCTCGAATGGAAATAGATATGCAGTTCGTAGTGCACCCATCCCATCCAGCTGGGGCCTTGTAGGGGGATCAGATTTGTTCATGTTGTGCTGGTTGGAACAGAGGAACCTCTCTCTCTCAATGAGATACTTGATTTCTCCTATGGCGAAACTGATTTGAGGATATAGACATATCTTGTAAGGAGGAGAAGAGAGGAGTTCGGGCTCCTTGTGGCGAATGTCGAGCTCACTGATTGACCGACACCCAACCGACCGTAAGAGCCGCAGTGCCTCCTGGATGCCTGTGCTACCTGTCAATGGATCAGGCCTCCAGTCAATGCTCGCCTGGACATGTAGCTGGGCAATATACAGCTTGCTCCTCCAGCTGGTATAATCTGTCAAGCAACCTAAATCGGTATCCACCCTGTAGGTGTGGTATGTGACCAGTTGCTGGGGAGGTATGTCGTTGATCTTTGCAAAGAGAGTCAGATGACTGTGCCATTCATGGGAAGAAGGACCATCCGGAATGATGACGCATCTACGGACGAGTTCGTCCTCAACTTGAACGTTTGGCTGGAGTACAAGCTTGGTTTCTAAACCAAACAATGTCCCAATACATTGATTCTCATCATAGACCATGTCCTTGAAATCACGAGACTCGAGGTCTCCGTGCTCATTAACAAAGAAGGATAAACTGTAACGGGGCAAAAAGATGGAGAGTCGATGGACTGGCGACAATTGGGGGGTATCGATGGGGAGTGTGGTGATTATGAGATTTTCGGGGACATCGAGACATTCCGAGCGACGTGAAACCATTTCCCAGGTCGCACTGTGGACGTCTACAAGGCACTCGCAGCCTTTATACATACGACATTGCCCAGTCGCACACTCAATCCTCCAATTATCCAAGGAATGTTCCCAAATCTTCTTGAGAGGGCGTATCTCGATGATACATGTTGACAGATTCAACCAATGAACATGTCCATGGACAAATGCTGTTGGAAGATCTCCCTGCAGTTTTTCTTGTGGGATTGCCTCAAGGATATCAGCTGTGTCTCTATGTTGTGCTCGGATCACCAAATTACCACCCCGCAGTGCAAAGTGTACCTGGACATGTTTGGATTCACGAGTTCAAAGTCAACAAGTATAGGAAACTTACTCGGTGGTCAAAGATCAAGGCTAGGGGGGAGAGATCCATTCCTGGGAGGTTGGATGGTATGGCAAGGAAGACTTGCTGTGATAAAAAAAATCAGCTATGTTGGAAAGAGTAACTTGAATACATACATACATCACCAAAAATTTGTTTGTACAGTACATGTTCCCTGATCCTAGGTGGCAATCCATCGATTGGTTTACCATCCACCAGAAGTACTCCATCAAGCAGGTTCAGGTGCACTGTTTGTGAGCACCTCCTGCTAGTAGCTGCAGTTTCACACGTGAGCCAGTTAGAATTCAGATATGGCAATGGTTGCCACCATCAGGGACCCGGACGATAGCCAGACCAAACATTATGAACTGCAAGGTCAATACCTCTGTTTGATGCATTGGCCAGGATTACACCCCTCAAGATGCCCTCGAGAGTGAGCGAAAGACGACGATCTTGTCCAAGGAGGAATCGTGAATATTCAGGAATGCCTGCCAGAGAAGAGTTGGAGTTGGGTTGAACTGTCAGAGTAAGCCTCAGTAAGGCCACAGTGTAAGTTTAGAATTAAACATACTTTCAGAATCAACAGAGCTATTTGCATGAATAAAAATGGCACAAGAAAGTAGAGCTTCAACATCCTCTGCAGAGTCGAGGAGCTTGTGGAGGACAGCATGGCCTACGTCAAATGTGCTTCGACAGGCAGCGGCCATGTCTCTCAAGAGCCTGCTCTGCTCCGCGTTTGTAGGTGCCATCATCAGATCATATGACAACTCCTGCACCCATTCAAAGGTCTTTGTGCACACTTGCCGAAGAAGTCTGATTGCTCACTCCAAAATGTCTTCATAGCAGCACGATGCAAGTAGACAAGTCAGCAAGAAAGAAATAGTGCCCATCATTATCCCATTCAATGAGTAGACTCCAACATCCACAAGCAAACTCTCAAGCTCATCTAGAAGGGTGGAGCAGAAAGATGATTCTTGAAGTTCTTGGTGCCACACCCACTCTGTTGTATTCAGGTCGAGTGGTCCAACTTGAGAGACTGCCTGAGCGATCAGGAGGTAAACTTTGTGATGACGAAAGTTCAGGGTTCTACTGTGTAACTCCTGCAAAATGTTGAGCCATTGCAGTGAACCACCACTCCGCAAGTGTCCGAAGGCAATGAATTCAGAGGGGGGGAAATCGTCAGGACATTTCGCTTGAGCAGCCAAAACTTCGTTGGAAGTGTGAGATATTGCATTGGTATATTGATGCAACACATGACTCGATGAATATGGAATCCCATAAACAAAGTGCTTATCGGGCGCAGTGGGATGGTCAGGTGATGTGCAGTGCTTGACGGAAAAAGGGTAGCCTTCCCATTTGTAAAATTCAGTAGGAGCAAGATAGGGTAAAGCTCCTAGCAGGCGGGCAGTGGCAGAACACCATATCTGAGAGGATACATGTTGCCCCTCACATACTATGACCGCCGCAAATATGGAGTTACTTTGGAGGAGTCGTGAGTAGCGAGCAGAAAGGTGGTGAGCAGAAAGGTATTGGTACGCATGGCGAAGATGGTGGAAGTTCATGGTCTTGCGAAGGAGGAGTCCATGGAGGAGCTCTGTTGAGATGTCGGGAGAGTAGTTTGCAAGCATAGGGATCGCGGTTTAAAGATCCTTGCCCGGCTGTGATGGTTTCCTAAGAGTATAAACCTACCAACAAACTGTAGCAAGTATAGAAATAGTTAGTGGGTACGATTGGTTCGTCCCAAAAGAGACTCGGAAGGAAAGGGAGAAGTCCGGGAGAGGTCCAATCGACGGTACTCAGTGTTAAGAACAAGTCCAAGCAGAATGCGAGTGGTAGTCCGAGCGTTAATCCGATAGTCCGAGCGGTTTCGGTCCTATGGAATGAAAGAGAGAGATGGTAAATACACAGTAGACGGTTTACTGCGTTCGGTGTTGAAGACGGTGACGGTGACGGTCGTTGTGAGCCAAAAGGGAGCTGGTATTTTCGATACTGTACATGGATATTATAGTCCGAGCATTCTCGGACTCTAACTACGACCAGAACTACTAGCCGTGACATGAAACCCAAAGGGG
>JBBPSD010001070.1:0-12421 GCA_038093415.1 Xerocomellus chrysenteron | reverse complement strand
ATCCAACCAAAAGTGTGTTTCAAATTCTAAGTACAAGGCTTTATAGTCCGGGTATACCCGAGACTGTCAAACTCAAGATAGCTGTCAAGTCCAAAGGAAACGAGTAAAAAGGGTCAGGTACCAGGCCTGAGACCGATGTCTCTAACCGGATGCTTTCGGTACCGGAGAGACCGATTGGAGGCTGATGGTACCGATAGAACATGAAGCAGTAACGTACTAACAATATAAAGCGAGTAGTCCAGACGTGCTCAACATGGTCTGGTATAAACCGAGACTGGTCTTAGGAACTAAAAGGGAGTTCGGAGAGAATGGATATCAGTAAGGCAGTCAGATGAAAGGTAAAAGAGGTTGAATATAAGCACAGAGACATACAAGTCTCTACATTGTGCTTACCACTGCCAAGGCATGAAATTGGGGGTATGGGTATAAAGGACACCATAGGCAATGAAGCCAAAAGCCATTCATAAGGACTGGATGGGGAAGGTGAGACATGTTGTGGAACAAGGACGGGAGACTGACACCAATAGCCAACACGGCACGTCTGTTCAGCGCGTGTGTAGAACATGGAAGTGACAATCATGAATCCGGAGGTGATAGCACCTTCACAGATCCTGAGGAGAAAGTGAACGGCAAAGAGACCACTGAAAGAGGTGCAAGCAGCATGACAGCAGCAGCATGACAGCAGAGGATTACTGCCCAGAAGAAGATGTTGATGCTTGGCGAGCAATCAGCGGGGTGGGATTGGAGAGAATGAACAATACCTCATCCACTTGCCTACAGGAAAGCATTGGAGCCTGAGATTTTGAGAATATTGAAACAGGAGATAGCCAAAGTAGAAGACAGTACCGAGCTAGTTGAACTGGGTGGCATTCAAGTGAGATGCATTTGTGGGTGTGAAGTGAGGGCAGAGATGGGACGCACTCGATGCCGAGGATGGCTGCCTCGCTGTAAGTGGTCTTGTCCATGAAGATGATTCTATGGGGGATAGAAGAGATGAGGATGCAGGCGGGAAAGAGGACATACAGGTACATGACTGGGAGGTAAGGGCATGAGGGAAGCGACGGTTAGATAGCGCTGGGATGTACTGCACATGAAGGGCATGATGTGCCGGTCGATCTTGCACCTGGAAGCAAGGATGAGGGGAGCTGAGGAGGGCGGAAAGAGTGAGTACCTGAGATGGAGTGCCTGGTCTGGGTTGAGGTCGACATGTGTGCCGGCGACAAGGGTGGCAGCTGCGTCGATGTCGGGGGAGTGGTATACGAGGGTTATGTGTTTTTCAGCAGGGAGGTTGTTGCCAGTGAAAGCCATGGTGATTGGGGGATGAAAATGATCATGGCTTGTCATGGTAGGGTTATTAGGCTGGAACCTTTGACGCATCCCCTGCTTCCAACAACAATTAACATGCCATTGATTCACTCGAAGGACCGTTCTGTGTTGAACGGATTGCAAAAAACGAAATGGATTCAGGCTTAGCTATGGAAGAACCCGCTTATGCCATCCAAAGTGCTTCTTTTGTGGTTTAGTTTGGCTACATATGTACATATATGGCTTTGGGGGACACGTACGGGGATGGTCAAAAGAAATTTGAAAAAATCCAAAAAGAAAATGAGCCAGTGTTCACCATTTATGACCAAATTATGACCCTTCCATTCCGCCGAAACACAAGGCAAACCATCTTGAGGAGACAGGTTGCACTCCGCCACAGCACTCGGGAAGAACAGACAACGAGGTTCGTTTTCGTCGAAAACATGATAAGGAGTCAGTGCAGATGGACAGGGAATTCCCCATACTCAAAGTTATTAAGTAATAGGCTGAGACAACAAAGTATAAAAGATGTGGTATCCACCGTGATGGAACATTCACGTTATACTTATGGTAATTGCAGCTCCAGTTGCTGGTGAGAATACTGGTGCGCGGGATATCATCGGCAAGTCAATGCAACCACCCCGTTCTAGCACGCCATGGTCATTGACGTCGCGGCAGCATCGTCATGGAGTTGTCATCAACATGGTGGTATGGTTGTCGCATCCTCTTGCCATCCTGATGGGCCAGCAGAATATGTACTATGATGCACTCAAAGTCACTGGTGACCTCATCGTCGGACGCTGGACCAAAGCAGCTGAACCCCGGACGGCGGCGCTTAATGACTACTTACCCGTTACTTAATCGCACAGATCGAACATCTTATGCCAGTGTATTCTCAACATTCCGGAGCAAACCATGAAGCCAATCAAAAAGTTTCAAGGTGGTCCGGTATCTGTCCTTGGAGCACAATCACATTGACGAGGTGATCGCAAAGCCGAGATTCAAATCACAGACAGATGAAAAGATATGACCAGAGGGTGAATACCAGTGCTCATCTTTTCTCACCTCTGCACTGGTAAACCCATATCGTGTAGATGCACATCTCGAGTCCTCCACTTCCCTCCTCAATGTAAGAGCCTGAGCTCAAGGCCAATTGGTATGCAAAGCAGAACTCCCTCCATGCTAAGTGCCTGACATGCTAGCTGCTCATGAGCCCAACCTTTACGGGAGATGAATTTTGCACACGAGACCCTCATCCAGGACTTCTCACTCACCAAACAGTAAGAGGTAGCCATGTACGAAGAATGGCTGCACATCCTGCAAGAGGCTGCAACTGCAGGCACCAGGTCTAGGCACTCAAGCAAGGGTGTCCAGCAGACAACCAGTGAACCCGCAACCCTGCAGTCAAGTTCTTCTTCCTGCAAAACCTCGATCATCCGACCCTCCTCCAACCAAAGGAAAGAAAAAAAAAGATAAGCATCACCTCATTCGACCTGTTCATTACGCTTAGCACCCTCCCAGCCTGTTCACACCCACCCGGCCGTTCGCCATGCCCGCTTAGCTGTTTATGCACATGTGCCGAAAAGAACCGAAAAAAATGATAAGTACTTTGCATTTGACCTGCTCTCTGCACCTACCACCCTCTCAGCCCGTTAGTCCCCGCTCGGCCATTTACCGTCCACCACCCTAGCTGGTTCATGCTGCCCAATCCAGCTGGTTTGCACCCTGCCCACCCACTTGTTCGTGCACCAGGTCCCAGGGCCTCGTGCCCTTCCTAGCACCTATCTGTTCCCCCCTCCCCTCATGGCCATCCCCACCTGTTGGTGTTGCCCTCATGCGTTCTTCTAACTGTTCGCCCACCCTCTCGTGTAGCACATCCCCCTTGTGCAATTTTAGCTTTATTAGATTTGAAGGTCATTTATACAATGCTAATTGGGCGTGGTGCTGCCTGGCAATTGTCCCATCGCTGGTTTGCTGTCACCTGGGAGCACTCGACGTGATCTCCTCGCTGCAGTCACCTGTTGTGTGGCAACCTCGCAAACACTTTTGCCTCAATGTACCGCTCCAAGACGGGATTGATGACGAGATGTATCTCACTGTGATCTTTACACATCATCAATGGCGGAGGAGAGCTGGACAAGTCTGCATGGGATGGCTGGGAGCTGGTCAGGCATAGGGGTAGTGCACGGATGGGAATGTACAGACTGCAGATAGGGATGTAGTACTATGGCAGCCCTGTGAGATGCTGATGCAGTCTTGGACAAGATTTTTCTGAGCTGGAAGTGACACAATGAGAGGTATCTGAGATGGGGCAGGTGGGAGGTACCTTGGCTTCACTCTCGGCAGCATGTTGGATGAACATGCTCGGATGGAGGGATATGCTATCGAGGCTGGTTGCCTGGGGGAGGGAGGAGAGTGCGCAGGACAGACTCGGGAGTGCAATGAGCTTGTCGTGGCGGAGGAAAGCCATTGGATGGATGGCGAGAGTGAGTTGTGGTGCAAATAAGCAGCCGATGTGGGTGTCGGATCCAGGTATTCTCAGAGCAATACACAGTCATGGTGTCAACACAATCATATCACAAAAAGAGCAGAAGGATGGCTCGGACCTGGCTCTGGCGAGTGCATTGATGTGACATCGCATGCATGTGGCAGTGAACCACCCGGAAAGCATGGTGATGAAAAGAAGAAGGAGAAGAAAACAGAGATCAGAGACCGAGCCTTCGCTCAGGCTCAATCTTCCCCCTGGAACCTGACTTAATACGACTCGTCGGCCAGGCCAAAAAATAAAATGAACGGAACATATGAAGGGCGGAAGTGGACAAACTAGTTTTGTGTTTGGGTTCATCTCTTTTCATTTTTGTTTTCACTTTCACTTTCTCGTCAGCATGTCCCAACTCGAAGTAAAGGCTGCTCCGGTTTTTTGTTTTTGTTTTCATATGACCCTTTCCAGAAGAGGAAGGAGTATTACGAGAATCCTCTTATGTACCTATCTATGGGGGGCCAGACTGGACAAAAATAAATAATTTGGTTTTCACTGATTTGGTTTTGCATTACAGTCAAAAAGATTTGGATTTTAAAAATGATGGGCCAATAAAGAAGCGTCCACCATTTAAGGAAATCTCGGCCCCCATAATGGGAGGCTGTGATGAACAAGGTGTGCGTGCGCAGATTGGCACAGACGAAAATGCACCCTACTGTTGAGAACAATGACTTTGTGCATCGTGTTGACATACAAGACGCCGTGCCTTGCACATGAGCGACGTAGTGGGATGAATGGAGGCAAAGTGACAGTGGGAACAAAGGTGGGCGATGGTGAGGCCACCTGACGAGCACGGATAGGGGCGAGGGTGCAGAGCGGCAGGACAGGGTTGGAGGGCAAAAATCACTACAATAGTAGCAGGGGGTTCATGTTGGCAAGCAAACATTGACTGGCATGCATGTGCGAACACAAATGCAGACACAATCCACATGCGTGTCTGCATTCATGTTTGCAAGCAAATGTCTTGTGGAGGTGAGACCAGGAACTGTATTGGCCAGTGAATGTTAATGACCAAGTTTGGGGTAGTAAGAGCAGGAGAGCGACCGACCGAGAACAGACAAGGTCTGAGAGCATTTCGGCAGCCCGTGTGAGGATTTTCACCACAGTGTGCACATTTATGGCTCGAGTGAGGGCACAACGACAGCACTGGGTGAGCATTTGAACAAGGGCGAGCAAGAGGGGTGAGCAAGCACGAAGTCAGCGCATCATGATTAGTCAGCTCATTTATGAAATCATTTTCCCTATAAGGTTATAACAATTGAAATTCATAATATTTTCACAATTTTCTTTTGTGTTCTATCCTGTCCATTTGAGAAATCACATCACCAAAATTCCATAGTGACAATATTCGACTATAGACAAATATAATACTCGTCTATACTGACCACACTGTCAAAATATTGGTGGGAATATATTCAAATAAGAAAAAACTCAAATTACATTGGTGTGCCGTCATTTAGACGCTTCATCATTGATTAGATGCTTTTTGATATTCACGATAGTATTGATATTCACCATCTCAAATATACATCATAACAGAGCAAAACATTGCTATCGACAGCACAAATTCACCGCTGATGATCAACATGATCGCCGCCAACCATGCCTGACTCTCTGAAATTGATTCTTCATACACCAAAAACACTTGGACGTAAAGTCGTATGCGAGGTCTTTGAACCTGGATCCGTACTCAGATGAGATTTGAGTGGTGAGGAAGAGAGGGAGGGTGAGCTCGGGTATGTCAACTTGGGTCGCAAGGATGGAGGTCGGAGGGGCCACCAAGACCGGTGCATTCGCCGTCGCTTTCAGCATGAATCCTATCCAAACAACAGTGATCAATCCTCACCCACACACAAGCAACAGACACTCGCAGCCCATAGTGTCCGCAATGCCTGTCAACTGCCCCAAACAGGAATTCGTGCGCTGGGATTGCTTGGATCAAGCTGTCTAGCACCTCGCAATCGCTCATGCACCCGATGGCGGTCGCCTTGGCACCATGCATTATGCACCCATGGCCATGGCCCACAACGGCAGCTCTCACACACCCCTGGCTACCCCTCCTGCATGCCCTCGCCATGCGCTCAAAGATGCTCTTGTGGTCAGTCTTGAAATCGCCAAATGCACCCCCGTTTTGGACTTTGAGCCGAAGCGAGTCAATGCAGGTGCGCGCGCATCTTCATCAGGGTCGTGTCTGCCTGGATCTCGCGCTGACACCATTTCTTGGTGAGCCATGCAAGTCCAGGTTTGAGGGGCTGACTGCAGGGGTGGTGGTGCACGAGTGTGGTGTCGATGCAGAGGGGGTGGCATATCTGGAGGGCTTTGAGGTCGGATTCGAGGGTGTGACTGATGATGATGGATGTGGGGCCAGGGTGCGAGGATGGTGAGGAGTTGGGTTTGGACTTTGGCGAGGGTTGTCATGGCCATGGCGAGAGATGCCTGGTGATCTCTGACCATCTAAATGGTTGGTGGTGTGTGAGTGTCGAGAGGAGGAAAGTGAAAGTGATACTTTTTGAGGTAATGTATGATGGATTTGGGTAGTTTGACAAGCTTGTGGTATACTATATGTAATGCCAGACTCGTAGTCGATGATGCCGACCTGGGTAGTTCCTTGCCATCTTCTGTCAGACACCGTGAGTAGGGCTCGTAGTCGGCACACCATCTCACAGTCAACACAAGTTGTATACTCATGTGGGAGGAGAAAAGTGGGTTTGGAGACGGGCTGAGGAGTCTACCCAACTGTCTGGCTTTTCGAAGACGTCTGCCGTGTATGATGGTTCAGCATAGTTATTTTCAATCATTTGTTGCAGGGAAAGCAAGGATAGTGACAGGTGCTTGTTGAAAGAGCATTCTGCTACAAGGGGAGGTGTCAGAGGGAATTGAGAGGGGAAAAAGAAGCACATACAGGCTAGTCTAGCTTCAATCCATCTCTTTTCCTCGCTGCTGATGGGTCCTTGGAATAATGTGCTGAAGATGGAGTATGTTCTGGTTGTGGCCTTGGGTTGGGCAAGCATGGCTAAACGTTGAGGCGATGAAGGGGGGCAGACATTTGACTTGTCTCGCGATCAGGATATGTGGGTTGGACAAGGCTCGTATATTTTGATGGCCCTCTCCTGTCCTTCTTTCCAGAATGCATTGGCCTTGCTGAACAAGCCACGACCGCTCTTGCTCGCTCAGGATGACAATTTACCCGCAGTGATATCAAGTGGAGGTTGTGATTGCGGGTGGGTTTGGGAAGGATTGGGGGGTCGTGCATGGGAGTTGTGCATGTTGGTGGTGTTGTTAATCCATTTCGTATGGGTTAGAACATTATTAGCCTACATAAGCAGGCCTTATTTCGGCCTCGAAGTACTGTAGTTTTTCTTTAGTGACTACACTATAGTTTTCTACAGGTTATGAGCCCTGCAGCTTCCTGTTAGCTCACTCACCAGCCAAAACCCCGAGAAAGTCTTACCCAATGGAGTTCGACGACGACATTCCACAACTCGCGACGGACGGTCAAAACTGGTCCACATGGCGCGAGAAAGTCAAAACAGTCATCAAAGTAGCTGGTTTATATTCCTATCTCGACGGCACAGTCTCGGAGCCTAATAGGCAACTCGAAGCAACAGCAAAGCTTATTTTAGCTTCAGGAATCCCGGATTCAATTTTCGGATCAATGCTTTATCTGGAGACTGCTCACGACTACTACAAATACCTTACAAATCGATTTGACAAATCTACAGTACAACTGCTACAAGAATGACTATGAAAACCCGAAGGATGTCGTGACGCAGAGCCACAAGTGGCTGCACGCACACGAAAAACCTTTGACGGAGCCTGTCAGAAGTGCGGCGAGCGCGGCCACAAGGCGCGCAAATGCAGAACAGTCAGCATTGAGTCGGAAGAACCTAGAGTCGAAGAAAAGCCTACCAGGAGTCGTCACAAGCCGAGACACCGCACGGAAAGTGGAAGCCGAGTCGAGGAAAAGGGTAGAAAGGGCGAGAGGGCTACCGCGAGAGCTGGAGGACACGAAGCCGCAGCAACGACTGTCGGCGTGAGCCTCGCAACCAGCGCGAGCAGCCCAGAACCCAATATGGCCAGTTGGCAGGTCGACGACCCGACCGCTGACACCGCGAACCCAAACGCGACACGCGCCAGGCCCACAAGGCCAGAGGATGAGTCGTCCAACCCACCAGAAGCCCTCCCGAGCACGTCGCTCGAGGGAGGAAGTCAGACCGGAGCGAGCGACGAGCTCGGGAGGGTCCCGAACGACGAAACGACGAAATCGCAGTCGACGTGGATGCCGCGAGACGAAAGTCCGAGTGGGGAGGTCCATGGAGTGGCAAGGAGCCACGAGGAGGCAGCGGGAGTCGACGTCGAGGGTGGAGAAGCCAGCGAGAGGACTCGTACTGGCGACGACGAAGAACGTCGAGCGCGTGAGCGCATCGACAACCGCGAAACCAAAACGGCAGGTCAACAAGTCGACGACGAAGCCACTGACACCCCCAACCCACACGCAAAGTGCACAGGGCCGACGAGGCCAGTGGGTACATCGCACGACCCGGCCAACGAGCTGTTTGGAGAGCGAGAAGGTGGCGGGGTGGCCGAATCCAAAGCCGAATCCGTCAGCACGCCGATTGAGGGGCAGAGTGGTCGAATGCCAACCGACCGCGCTGACGAAGCGAAGCCGCTGGGTGACAACCCGAGCGGCGTGGCGAAGGTGCGAGGTCCAGAGGTCCAGGGAGGTGGATATGGAGGTGGACGAGGTAGCGGCGACGGCACGACGAACGACGCCAGCGACGAGTCACGTCGACTCGCGCTGAAGGCGTTAGCTGAAGACAGAGGACGTCAGTGCCGAGAACGACCCGCGAACGAGTCTAGTGACTCACCTGAACCGCCGAAACCACCTGACGACCCCGCGCCACGACGAACCGAGTCCCCGAGCGTCGAGCTCGAAGGGGAGAGGAAAGCAGTCTCGAGCTGCGACGTCGAGCGCACGAGAGCCCAAGCGGACGCGTCGGGAGCGCCAGGACACGACAGAGACGATAGGAAGCGGCCGATGAAGCTGCGAACCATGTCAGGACGCGTCAACAAACGCTCGAAGGCAAAAGGTCGAGAAGACTTACCTGGAAGGATGAAAGTCGCACCAGGCGACCCGGGATGCGAAGCGGACGTGTCGGCAGCGCCATGGAGCATCGAGAAAGTCCCGAAGAAGCTGAAGAAGCTGCGGAATGTGTCAGAACAAATCCGACAGCACCCGAAGGGAAGAACTCGACAAAACTCACCTAAGAGAGCTCAATCCGGGCGAGCCGAGCTGAGCCACGAAGCGGGCATGACGGACGACTCACAGAGCCACCAGGAACGTCCTAGAAGCGTCAGGAACCAGCGCGTCGACAGAATGAACGCACCATGTCGAAGAAATGGCCCAGGTGGCCATTTGGGCGAACCAGAGGCATCGAGAGGTGTCGAGGGTGTTCGGGACCACGGAACGGTTGTCGACGGCGCCGAACATGATCGGACATGTCCCAGAGCCGACAGGAGTGAGCGCATCATCGAAACAAACGCGCCGTGTCGAAGAAACAGGCCAGGAGACCATATAGGTGACTGAGAGGCGTCGAGAGATGTCAAGGGCGATTGGAGCCGCAAAAGCGATGGAGATGGTGTCGGATACCATGGGAGACGAGATGGTAAGGATGGCGCAACAAGCGGCGCACGCCGCGACTCGAAATGAGTTGAAACGAGACCGCTAGCTGGGGATAAGGGTCAATCCCAGCAGGTCGAACGCGACATCACAACGGACGTACCTGAGGCGTCCACACCACCTCCCAACGACCCTAAACGACCCGTCGAGCTCCCGAACCCGCCACATCGATGAGGACGAATGAAATCACTACCTAGAAAGATCAGAACAGCGAAAACAAGAAAGCCGACTTACCGAATCGTACAGCCACGTCGAGGCCAAAGCGGGCGCATCAAGCGCATCGGATACGTCGAATATGAAGTCCAGATGCTGGGGGAGCATCCCAGATCGATATCGGACCAGCGGGACGTTACAGAGGTCGAGGATTCAAGATCACGCGTACCACGGACAGCACAGCGCTGTACCCGAGCCGTGACTTACCATATATGGTAATCGCTCGACAACGCTCGACGCAGCCGCACACGGACGCTGACTCTCCTCATCATTCATTCGATATTAATTCTTTTCATTGGAATATGAAAGGTATACATTATTTTGTTTTTACCTACATTCCTTTGATCTTCCCCATACTCCTTGAGGGGGAGTGTTGTTAATCCATTTCGTATGGGTTAGAATATTATTAGCTTACATAAGCAGGCCTTATTTTGCCCTCGAAGTACTGTAGTTTTTCTTTAGTGACTACACTATAGTTTTCTACATGGAGGGCTCTTTCCCAGTCCTTGACCCTGTCTGGAGCACTCAATAAATCTTTCTTTGAGGAGGTGCTTGTGCTATTGTCTGCAAACATCATACAAATTCCTGGGCAAGTTACTTTTACTTACTGGTCAGTCAGGAGGATCCATAAACACTCTGGACATCCCTTTCAGGTCATGTGCACCATTCTCTGAATCTTAATTGATATATCAGGAATGATACAGAGGTCAAGGAGGTTGTAACATGTAAGAGTCCAATGCTCAGTCAGTGTACTCATTGTGCCTCCATGTAGATGTTCTAAAGAACAGAGTTTATATACTCATCTGGGAGATAAATATTAAAACTCTAAACCATTTTTGGGGGTTGGATATGACGTAATCCTGTAGTCAGGATGCTTACAAAGCACCTCCAAAAGGTTTGACATGATTTGGTGGTAATGTCCATTTTATACACCAGCTTTAAGGAGAAGTGAATGAGTAGATATGTTTCATCAAATTCACCATTAAGAAAATTTCTGATGGTTCTAAAAATAATGCCAATGGATTTCTACACCTTGAAAACCCCCATCCAGATTCTTGCCGCCTTATGGAAAGTGCATTTCAAATTAATACATCAGTCTTGGTAGTGAGGAAGAAGGAGAAGGTAGTCTCAGATATTGTAAAAATTAGCAGATGCTTCAAATGTTGTCATGGGCTGTTGCCATAGCTACTAGAGTGTTGGGAACACAACTCCTGCCTGGTAGAGTCTGACCTATGAATTGATATTCCAAGAAAGGGTAGGAGGGGAAGGAGGAAGTCTTGAGTGTTGTAAAAATTAGCAAATGCTTCGAATGTTGTCATGGGCTGTTTCCTTAGCTACTAGAGTGTTGGGAACACAACACCCACCCAGTAGAGACCGGCCTATGAATTGATATTCCAAGAAAGAGTAGGAGGAAAAGAAGGAAGTCCCAAGTATTGTAAAAATTACCAGATGCTTCAGATATTGTCATGGGCTGTTGCCATAGCTACTAGAGTGTTGGGAACACAACTCCCACCTGGTAGAGTCTGGCCTATGAATTGATATTCCAAGAAAGGGTAGGAGGGAAAGAAGGAAGTCTTGAGTGTTGTAAAAATTAGCAAATGCTTCGAATGTTGTCATGGGCTGTTACAATAGTTACTAGGGTGTTGGGAACACAACTCACCCATCAGAGCTCAATCTATCAAATAACAAACAGGGTATGGGGAAAGAAAGTAATTATTGTGGAGGAGAAAAGTTTTGAGTGTTGTGATAGGGTGTTTCCAGAGTTACTAGAGTGTTGGAACACAACTCCCACCAAGTGGAGTCTGGTATAAAGAGTAGGATGGTAATATTGGACAATCACTATGAAAGAAATGGCCAGTACTCAAGAGATGGTTTGGATGTACACCCAGTGTGTCTAAAGGTATGGGAGCATCAATGTTTGATTAAGCTTGGGCAGGTTCAATTAGGTTCGGTTCAGTTCAGTTCAGGTTCGATTAGGCTTAACTAGGTTCGGTCAAGCTCATAGGATATACAAAAGGCATCCAATACAAGCCAAATGCTGTGATTTGCTTCCAATTACCTTTGTATTGTTGTCCTACATTCCAACGTCCATTTGGTCCTCCTCTTTCTTGCTATCAGGACCATTCATGTGAACATTTTCGTCCTCCATTTCCACTTGATCCCCCTCTTCCTCACTGCTATGATCATCCATATGAATATCATCATCCTCTATGGACGGAATTCTACCTTCTGGACCAAATAGCTCTTCCATCAATCTATCATTGCAGTCCTGGAAGCCTATGTTATCTGGAGCCTGTACAGGCTGTGTGGACGAGACTGCGATGTTCCTTGGTGGTGGAGGCTTTTGGAACTGTTTTGTCTTTGCAGACTTTCGCTCCCTAGCTAGACGTAGCCTTCGATGTTCAAGATAGACCCTTTGAGATGCAACCAGTTCATCATAGCCAGCAGCCTGATACATGTCGAAGGCGAACTCTGCTATGGGCTTCATAGCACGTGGTCCGGCCCTTCTTCGAACTGTTGTACCACCCTCAGCCAGTCCAAGGATCTTGTAGAACATGGGGTTGGTTACGAACCGAACTTTTCCTTGCTTGTTGATCGCCCATGGCTTTCCAACAACCTTCTTGGAGGTCGCCACAGAGGTGGGAAGACAATGCAAGTTGGCAAATATCTCACCCAATCTGTCC
>JBBPSD010001069.1:0-12424 GCA_038093415.1 Xerocomellus chrysenteron | reverse complement strand
TGCATTGGCAAGCCCCATTTTATACTGGTATCCATGGCATCCCCCAGACTCGACGGATATGCGTAGGGCCACGTCAGAGTTCCCCTCTCGCGTTGATATTCGCCGAAGTTGCTAGAGTCTAGTCAGATATGTGTTCCCATGCATTCGGAAAGGTAGTACCTCAGCGGCACGATTAGTGAGAACGACCTCAATTTGGCCCTTGGGCATCAAGTCGACATCGAGCTCTTGCTCTTCGAGATCCTCGACAGTTGGCGACCTGAGCAGTACGCTGCGCGTTTTCGGGATTTCGGAAGGGCGCGCCGATGGCACGGAGATGTTACGTGCATGGGCAAGACTTGCAAAGGTTGTCGGGTGCGCCGAATGATGGTGGATGGGATATGATGTCCAGAGAGGAGGTCTGAAGGTGCGACGGGAGACATGTTTGAGAGATAGTATGGTTCTGATGCTGGCCATCTCTGAGGGGTACTCCTCCTGCTGACAAAGCCACCTGCACACGATTGGTACTCCGAACAACCGGTGTCAGACGACGGTCCATTCTAGCTCTCCCACGTCATCTAGCTAGTGCTGCCAGTTCTGCCACAGGAAGCCCACTCGCAGGTTCTTCCCGCACGTTCAGTTCTCTTCTATTGAATAAAGCACCTGTCCAAGAAGCACCTCGAGAAACAACAATGCGGGCATTTTGAAAACGTTCGGTAAACCTCTGCTAGACAACACTCCTCAGGTGGCTTCTCTGCTCCACCTCGTGACCACATAGACTTCAACTGTCACAGCGCCGACGATGGCCAAGGCAGCTGGCAAAATTTTTGGGATACGGAATGTCGAGGAATCTTTTTCGTCGCACCTTCAGTCATCAACTGTACCGTGACGGTACTCAGCCTGTATAGTCTGGACTTTATCTCCCGGAATGGACGCGAGCCCCGGATAAGTGCCTCACTCCATGCCAGGGTCCATCCCACTATGGAGCATCTTGCAATAGTACCCGAATGCGTTAGGCGGAAAGCGTACTTTGGGAAGCGAAGAGAAGGACAGCTCGCCTCGATTCTTGGTTAGCGATAAGATAAGACACTGCCCCCTGCCAGTGGGCTATCCCAATGATCAGCAAGATGTAGCTAAGCCAAAATGCCACATAGGCGAGCCGAAAGCTCGCTTAGTTCAGGTCCAGGGTTTGCCTACTTTGGAAACACGCAGAACTCTTTCTGAGTCGTCAAGGGTCGTCGGGCGGTAGCGTTACTGTCTGCTTTGTAGATTTGAAGGGTGTGGGTTGATTGGGACTTAGCGGGATTGGCAAAGACCGACAGACTAACTGTATTAGTTCAGTGACTTATTTGCGACGATGCGGAGATGAACTGCTTCAGATCTATCGTTCGTGGGCACATTATAATATGTACCATGTTAAGGTCACCCCAAAGACCATATTAGCGATGATGGCTTACCTGCGAATACAGAGAGAAGGGGTTTATCGTTCGTGGGTACCGGTGAGCCTGCATGTTTCCCGCATCGTTCTTCGCAATCATAGAAGGTACTCGAGGGTGCCATCATTGTGTGCAAGCCCCTGGTACAGGTGGCTTGCAATTGCCATTTTACTTTCGCAAACTGCTGTAACTCTGATGAGCTGGGGGGCCAGCATATCTGACAGCAGAGGGTGTTATCGCCGCTTAACTTCAGTATGGTATTCGGTCCTTGTTTCAACGTTGCCAATTCACATGAAGGCAACACTTGTTTTGCACGCGATATTACTATCACGATGGTGGCTCTGATCTAGATTATTTCATGACAATCGTCTTGCTATGCTTCGCAAGATCGACCGGCGAGCCGGCGGCGAGGAAGAGTGCAAAGCTCAATCCAAATCCAAAGGTTTTCCCAAGCAGCACATAGTAGCAAAGTCGTGATCTTGGCATCCGCTTCAGACCCGGGGGCCGGATGCTCAAACGAGAAATCCAGGATCCAGTACCCTGAGACGGACTTCAATGCCACGAGGCGAGTAGCCTTCTTTCTGGGTCTTGGCAACCACCTCCTCACCGGTAAGCTCGGTTCAGACCGGCTCTCGTCTTGTGTGTTTATGCGGACCTTACCGCAACTTTTTGGCACGTTCGTAAACAAGTTGAGCCATTCGTTGGTTCTCCCTGCTCAGAGGTGCCAAAATCCGCACAGAACAAGTCGCCGAGCTCGTCGCCGGCGAGTGCAAAACGTCGCACCGTACTACTCACATCTTATTTCTCATGCGTTGGATCATCCAGGGTTCACTGGCAGTGCTACCTGTATTGATTTTATCTCGGTTGTCTTGGCGGATGGTTGCGAGCATATAAAGTGAGCTGCTCTATTATAATGAACCCCATCTGCAATGGCCTCACTGTACCGTCTAGAAACTGGTGCTATCCTTGCAGCCACTCCCCGTAAAGGCGTCACTGCTTGCTTCAGCCATTCGGTCGTCCTATCTTCTGCCGCTCTTTCTTCCAAGCCATTTGAGGACCCCCACGTTCTCGACATCTTCAACGCCCCGGTGAAGTTTCGAGAGAGGAACACCTCCAACGAACCATTGAAAATACTTAGCTCCCGTTCTACCGCGCGTGTAACATCGAGGGCAGGTCGTCCACATCCAGTGAGCGCATACAACAACGCATTAGATTTGCCGTGGTCTCTTCCCCCTCCTATCACTTTCGATGGTCCCGCTTGCCCGCCACGTATGTCACAATCGAGCCTGCAAAAACGCCGTCTGCAACGTCAAAACTTTACCCGTTTCATAAGAGAAGATCATAGGTTTTCCACTGTATCATGTAGCACTTTTACGTCAAAATCAGAGCCCGTTTACCGGTTATTTGATGGGCCATCCCGCCGTGTCACTTATTACCGATATCCGATATCGCAGAATGAGGTGTGTAGTTGCGTAACCCATTATTTCGCCACCCCCTTATCGCCTTGATTCACTAGCGGTATTCCTTCACACACGTTTCCTTATCTCTCTGTTTATCCAGCGCGTTCGGCTGGTTCGCGTTCAAGGATAACCTGGACCTTTTCATATAATGACAGATATCCATGACAGCAATACTTGCCTCCGTTACGTTTTTATCATCAGAATCTGCTGCAATAAGGCAAGAAACCCAGTTAATCTAGTACCTTTGTAGTCTGGTCTCTGATGCCGTCGATTAATAGATGTATCAGAATGGATAGATATCCGGCGCTCCTGTTGAATGTCACCGTCACATTCGGCATATGGGCCTTTGCCACCTTTTTTTTCCACTTGGCTTTGCACGATGCCACCGCCTAGGACTCGTGCCGGAATACTGTATTCGTCTCCGTAGTGCTATGAACTGTCACATGTAGCCCTAATAGTGCCATTCCGTATATCTCTGTCTGATCTGACACGGAGACCTTTCGTATATTATATCGTTTGGGGTGCTAATGTTACAATTGAGTCACATCAGGAGCATGGAGACAAAGTCGAACTTAATGAGAGCCAATAAACGATCAGGGCAAGAAGCGCGCACATTTTACACTTGGGATTACAAAAGGGTGGTGCATACAGCTGATCCACGTCAAGAGAGGACAACACACGTACCGAAGCAAGATACACTCTCATTGATGCCAACGTTTCAGAATCTGCCTTTTGTGTCCACGATTCAGCGTTACGACGAAACTTGGGGGTTTGTTACATTTGGTTCAGCACTTGTATAATATCGGTCAACCAAAGCTATAGACAGATACTCGTATCATCTTCGTCGTGAAAAGGTCGTCTTTGGATTCGCAGAGAGCGTTAAAGGGAGGATTTTACATTCTATATGGTGATGGGAACGGAGATCGTGCGGAGACGAACAAGGATGGTGAAAGGTGCTAGTGCATAGCGCTGGTTGATCCTGAGCTGGTAACACAGATGAGGTTCGGGATCATGCAGAAAAACTGGGAAACAAGTCATCTTAGTCTGTCAATCAACTCCAAAGTTTTCGTGGAAGCAACAACGAGGCGCCAATGCAAACGCAAACGAGCGACAGGAGATAATGGTACACAAACCACGCATGTTCGGGAGTTTTGATAGAAATTGAAAACATGGACGTAGCCGAGGCGGGCCCAATGGTGCGCATGATCGAAACAAGCAATTGAGCGATTCCGTTGGTAGCTCCGAGAGAAGCTCGGTTGGGGGAGGCTGCTGTGATATAGATGAAGATGCAAGCTATATACACCTCGATTAGTAGTGCGGGCTTATGATTAGCGGATAACAGCTCACCATAGCCCAAATTCAATACCATCGCGGCGGCGAGTTGCACCCCGACCAGGGACCAAACCATCCAACTCAATCCCTGGATTCGAGCGAGAGCGTTGATCAACGGAAGAGTAAGAACCATAGGAATGCCGGAAGCCATAGCGACAGAATAAATGGCCTTGGACCCGAACCGATCATGCAAATCTGCAAAGAAGATGATCTGGAACAATCCGTTCACCACGCCATAGACGGAAAGAATGTTGCCAATACGTGGCGGATCGAGACCAAGTCCTCCAAGCTGTGTTGGTGTAGCAAAGAAGAGCGGTTGTACGGCTCGGAATGCGATCTCTAATAGAGAGAGAGCTGCATAGTTTCCCGCTGCGATGAGTACACGTGGTACCAAAAGCGCACGCAAAGGCAGTGGATTTTCATCCTCCTTCTTAGGTTCCTCTATATTCTCATTCTCCAGTATTTCACGGGGCGGGGCGGGTGTGTGCGGTATACTCTTCACGGCGGATTTCTTGCTGAACTTGGCGGTGATCAACTGACTGAGCGGGACGCGGTGAGGAAGAGTCTGGTGACTACCTTCAGCTAAGCCGTGACGGAAATTACAACATACTAACCTCGTCCAAGAACAAGAAGGCGACAAGCCAAGCAAAAGCGGAAAACGTCGCAGGCACGGCGCACGCCAAGAAATAAGGATATATCTTGAAGAACTCCCAATTTCCAAAAACGTCTGGGAACCGATCAACAGGGTTCGATAAGGAACCACCGATATAAGGACTACACATATGATGTACACTCGAATGAGCAGGATTGCAGAGGATTGGAGCAAAGGACAAACCCTAAGGTAAGACCGGTGGACCAGGCTATGGGCCTATAAGCATATGCCTGTGCGAGATTTGTGGAGTCTGTAATCTCTGCCATCATGCTCTTCATAACACCTATATTTCCATTTAAGGCGCCGTTCAGAGAACGGCTAAATGAACGTGGATGTTGTCATGAGTTATTGAGAAAATTGCACAACAAGAGAGAAAAGCACCTCATTACCAATCCCCAAAAGGTCTTCGATAAACCAAAACAGTACATCGAAGCAGACAAACCGAACAAACCAGTCAAGATGACAGGTTTCCGACCGATATGGTCCGATACGCGACTCCAGTGCAGCACAGTGAGGGCTTGCGTCGCGAAGAATAACGAATGCTACGGCGTTACAAACTGACATGAGGACCTGAAATGAATGGAGTGATTATGAAGACGCACCAACAATCCCACATAATATCCAACTTCTGTTTCGTCCCCGTTTGTAATGCCAATGTCCCGTATCAGCTTGAAAAGAAGGCAAGATGAATGAGAACGTGCAAGGCGGTAGAAGACAAGGACAAACCTGAGGGGCAAAAGGAGCGATGCCTTGGGAGGTGAGCGGCTCCGAGAGCTGAAGGAACATAATGATAGAGAATTGACGCCAGGGTAACGGCGTCCTGCCCGTCTTCTGTTTCTGAGCCTGCAACAACGGGGTCTCCTCGTCTACTGCCTGCGAGGACATGGTGGGTCGTAAGAAAGAGTGGTTCTTGGCATCACAAAAATTGTAAGGCTGTGATATAGCCGGATACACTCCATGCAGTCCTTCGGAAAATTGAACAGTACAATTACGAGTGTGGCTTCCAAGATAACGGAGCCCGTACCCGAATGCGTCAGGCGGAAAGTGTACTTTGGGAAGCCAAGAGAAAGGCAGGATCGAATGCTTACCTCGCCGCCGCCGCATCTGTCGAACAACTGAAATGAACGGCGGTTCAACAGCTCTTTAGCAACTAAACGAAGGCTCTCATTGGCTGATAAGCTTTGTAAGCGATCCCAAAGGGTGTCTTACAGCATGGATTTCTTTATTCGGTGGCCCAGTGCTGGTTCAGTTTTGAAAGACAGATCTGAGTCGATTCTTGGTCGGCGATGATCGATGAGATACGACTGCGTACGCCACACAAAAGCACATTTTGATGACCTAAATGCACTTTTTTGGGTCGCTTAGATCTTACCAGCCAATGAGAGGGCTTCAAGGTTATCTCATAGGCCGTCGGAGAGTCGTCGATCGGCGGCGGCAAGGGGGTTGATCGGGATATAGCAGAATTAAGTAACAAAGATCGACAGACTCGGACTAAGCAACCTCACCTCTGATGCGTGCATGCGGAGATAGATTGCTTCTCTAATCACTCATTGAAGTAAACAACCAGCCGCACTAACCCTGTTTTGGATCGATTGGTGACTACAATTTCCGGGCAAGTTCAGAACTCGATCGGCATGTTGCTGGGGTAGGTGGCACTGGTTTGTGGTTGTTTCGTTACTGCTCTGTCCCGCCTCCCTGGGGCGCCGGTGCATCCAAGGGTATAAACTGGTCGGGGCTGGTCATTGACATGTTCGACGGGTATTGGATCCTCCCTCCCATCGGCCATTCGCTCGACTCGTACAAAGACTTGAGTGGCGAGGTCATGGTGCCAGTCATCCTCGTTCGGTCGAGTGCACCACGGTACAACGTGTCTCGAAAATGCCATATTGGAGAACACATTTTCCTTTGCGATCGCAAGTCATTATTCCCCGCCCCGACCATTGTTCTCCGGGACTTGAATCACCTCAACGCGAGGATACATATACGGCATCATCCCATGACTCCATAACATGTCCATTTCTGTTGCATTCGTTCGGTTCGCAATTACACTGATTTTGCTTACAGTCATCAAAAGGGAAAGGGCTGGCGCGTCGCGAGCAGAAAACGATAGTGGGCGTATGTCAGGACTAGTGGCTTCAATCATTGAGGTCCAGGTGCCGAGGATGACACCATCGCTCACGCCAGGTATTGCACCACCTCAGTGCAATCTCGGTAAGGCGCAAGTTGTGTTTTCCGCAACAAGATAATGATGATCTCTCAGGACCCGTCGCCGACTGAGACGCAAAAGGACCGTACCGCGACGCCGCTCAAGAGCTTTGAAGTAGCCTTCTGGGAGGTAACGGGCGCGGTACATCTTACCCATGGTGGAAGTAGGGTCGAATCGGCGATCTTCCGCTGCTTGATCCTCGAGAGAGGTGACCTTCCCCGCGACTAGGCCACCGCTGAGCGATTTCGGTCGTAAGCGGTGTGCACAATCGGGAATTGACAAGGGGCGTGCGCGAGAGGGGTGTAGATGACCAGTCTGAGACTGTACTTGCGACGGCAACGTACCAGTTTGGGCTCAATCTCATGTGTGATGGCCTTGTACATCCTAGGATTATCGGTTGTTAGTGAACAACTAGCGATTTCCAGGTTGGTTTGATAGCTCGCGCTTGGTAGAACTGTGGTAGCGCATATCCGTTGACTTGCAGATTCCAACGACTTCAGCGAGCTTGTCTGTTGGTTCCGAGGGGATCGCACGAAGGGTAAGGGCCCCACGTACTTCCCATGGCGCGAAGTTACTCAAAGATCTCACTGACAGTGGGCCAGCCCACTCAACGTAAAAGCAACATATGAGAATTGCTCACAAATTGCCTTCTTTATACAGGTCATTACCTTCACGCACGGTGTCTTCAAACGGGACACTGCAATCGGGTGCGTTGTCACCGGGCTTGAGTGCGTACACCCTTGGTGCCGATATCAGCCATCGCATACACACACCCAAACGGGCAACCTTACGAGGTTGAGCTGTGAGCTGAGATAGATCAGCAGACGATACGAGGATTGGAACTGAGCACACGGTTCCACATCAGATCGAATGCTGTGACGCCTTCGGCGTACATCCGTGCCGTGTCGAGCTCAGAGTGTGTGGCCAAAAAAGACGTCGAGAATCCTCTGGCACTGCCAGTGAAGAACGCCCGCACGCCGTTCTTGCCCTCGAACCCGAAAGCCATGGTACCCTTTCCAAAAGATGTCAGCCGATTAGGTAGCGAACAGCATATCATGGCGTACAAAGAGAAGCGGAAGGCGAGTCAGCATGACGTCTGATACGCGTTGGGGCACGTCAGAGTTTCCCTCTCGCGTTGATATTCGCCGAAGGTGCTATATTTTAGTCAGAAATGTGTTTCCAGTACCTCAACGGCGTGATTAGTGAGAACGACATGTTAATTTGGCCCTCGGGTATCAAGTCAACATCGAGCTCTTTCTCTGCGAGATCCTCGACAGTTGGCGACCTAAGAAGTACGCCGCAAGTTTTCGGGATTTCCGGAAGGGCGCGCCGATGCAAGGGACATGTTTCGCGCGTGGGCAATGCTGAGCTCTGACTCGGACTCCTTCTGCTGACAAAGCCACAGACTCTCACAGCACGATTTGCACTCCGCACAACCACGACATGGTCCCGTCCACCGTCTCGTTCACAGTCCGTCGGCCGACCCCTGTATCTCGACCCTCGTCATCTGGCCCGGAGTCAGATGGCCCATTCAAACTTCCAGCTCTCCCACGTCATCTAGCCAGTGGTGCCAGTTCTGCCACAGGAAGTCCACTCGCAGGGTCTCCCCGCACGTTCAGTTCTCGAGAAGACTCGGACGACGATGGTGAGACTGGAATTGTGTTTGCAAATGGCCCCGACGCAGATGACAATACCCATCACACGGATTCGAGCGACGAGGAGAACTTCGTCGCCAACTCCAAACAACCTGGTGGCCAGCGGTGCGTCATTCGCTATCGGTCATCATATTCCATTGAGGTCGACTCACACAAGTTGTCACATATGACATTGTATTCTAGTTTTCACCAGAAAAAGAATAAAGGACCTGTCCAAGAAGCACCCCTAGTCATCCCGACAAAACCAAATCCTGATTGGCGTGAAGCAGCACGGAGACGCCGCGCAGCTTGCTCCCGTATCCAACCCCATATTTCCCGTGCCACGCCTTCCTTCATTCCAGATTCTGCCCTTGCGGCTACTGGCGCAGACGGGAGTGTTGGTGGTCTCGGGACGAGAGGTACCATCAACTCTGGTCCTCAGCTATCTGGTCTACAAATCAACAAAAGGGTCAAAGTGGAGGCTCATGAAGATGGTGCTACGATGGTGGAGGTAGTGTCGACCGTCTCCGTGGATCAATCCATAGCCGAGGTCGTCGAGGAAACGGAAGACCAAAGAGCTCTTCGGGCAATTCTGGCTGGCGAAGATGAATCTGGCCCTGTTGTCGACATCATCCCCGTACCTCCTCTCTCAGAAGCCGATGCGTTGAAGCAAGACGTTCAAGCACTGCCCGACGTTGCTACGGCGAATGACTATGAACGTGTCCCCATATCGGCCTTTGGGGCTGCTATGCTACGCGGCATGGGTTGGACAGACGGAGCTGTTGCCTCTAAGTTGGATAAGAGAAGCAAGAATGGCCTTACGGAACTGTACCTGCCACAGGCGCGCCCCGCCCTGTTAGGCATCGGTGCGAAGGAACGGGAGCCAGTTGACGACGGGAGCGGGAAAAAGAAGCCGAAGGGCAAAGACATGCGTTACATCCCTGTCGCGAGAAAGGAGAGCGGGAATGGCGAGAATGGGTCAAGCAGGTCAGGGACGGTTTCCAGGCGAAGCTCGCGCTCCCCATCGCGGAAGGAGAGAGATGATCGCGTGGCAGATCGGGAAAGGAGCGCGTACAATGATCGCGAGCCGAGAAAAGAACAGGACCGTGACCGCGATGACGAAAGCAGACGGAGGACGAAGGACTACGATGAGAGAACCCGTGAGCGAAAGGATCATCGGGACAAGGAGCGAGACTGGGACGTGGAAAGGGATCGCGCCCGAGGTCGTAGTAATACCTACCGAGACAGAGAGATGGATGGAAAGGGAAAGCAGTACGATCAACGGGATCGCGCAAGGGAGCGCGATAGACGGGACCGTCGAGACAACCGATGACATCGGTGACAGGTTTGACAAACTCTCGATCAGGTCGTAGTGCTCATTTGTTATTTGTTAGGACTCGGTTGAGTACGTTGGCGGTGCTAGGCATGTACCGCGTTTAATCATCATACGATCACTTCATTTCACGGTCTCTGTAGGTCCATTATGTAGACAACGCCGCTGACACGGGCAATTTTATTTGTACTGGATCCAATAGAGGTCCAAGGTTCGACCCACCGGCGATTGTTGGGGGAGAAAAAGATGCTCACGATGCCGGTACAACAGTAAGTCGCTGACCATGGAGGCACACAGGTGCACATCAACAAGGTCGGTCTGTTTGCAACGATCACACTGCTTTTAGCTCAGATCCTCGAGAAACAACAATGCAGGCTTTTGGACATATAAATTAAGTTACTCCTGAAAACGTTTCGTAAACCTCTACAAGCCATATTATACTCCTCCTGAGGATGCTTCTCTGCTCCATGTCGTGACCACACAAACTTCAACTATCACAGCGCCGACGATGGCCAAGGCGGTTGGCAAACCATACGAGTACTGACAACCCAGGGTTCTGGTCCGCTGTTGTTCGATGCCACCGATCGGACTACATAAGCGTCGCGCTACGCGGGAAAGATGTGATTTGGTGGCTGAATCTCTTTCAATGATAGGTTGACGAGCCCACGTCCTCTCCCTGGCTGTGAGCACAAGTAATATTTATACAAAATTGGTTGTATGAACTGAATTTTTCGCGTAGACGCGTAGGACGTTATAAATGGCATGGCTCACTTTGCCGGATACTGTCCGGTTAATGGTGACGCAGGTCCAGAGCCCTTCAACGATGACGGAACATTCCGTTCCAATATCTTCTACGACGCGACCGGCAGTGGTTACATTGAAAGCGCGCGTCCCGCTGACCCCAATTCTCTACATCAACGGCCATGACTATGGCTTGGAATATTCCGGTTCACATGGCCCCCACATGCCAATGAGATTCCGCTGCGGCTCTTCTTCCAGGCTAAAAGTTAGCGCTATAGTCTCGTGCAACAGCTCGGAGCCCCAAGGTGTTCCGATTGGGAACAGCTTCGAGAGCCACTACATCCTTGAAGCTGACGCGCCTTTTCTCCAAACCAACTGGAATTGCTCATGGTTCTAGAAGTCGAGGTTGTCAATGCGGCGACTGAGCTTGGCAACCGGATCGAAATTTCTACCATTGACGCCGACCTAGAGCAAAAGACGGACTCCGTCGTAGTCCTCAGGATGCGTGTGGATCTTTTGCTGGTCCGGCTTAACTTTACGCAACTCGCTGCCTCGCATACTGCAAGCCAACATGTAGCTTGGCTAAAATTAACGACAGATCAAAAATTCTTCTGCAATGAACGAACCTCTCTCATTGGCCCATGAGCATCTAGGCGATCCTAAAACGTGTCTTTACAGCACAACTAATTCAAGTCCTGCCAAATCGTGATGGAGAATGGTATACCCTCCTCTTTCCTCGGGTATCTTTGCGAATGGTAGCTTACCACGGTATCGTAGCCCGCTTCCCACCTTGAATATCCATTCCGTAGCGGTGGAATAACCCCAATGCATGGTAGTTATTTACTCCTTCATTCATGGACATTGGTTGCTTCTTGTATGTACTAAGAATTGCTACGTCACCTCCTGCTTGTCTTGCTGAATGATTCCTCCAGGACATATGGCCTTCATTCCTTGAAGATAACCAGCACCTTCTAGTGAGAATCGCGAACCATAGTGCATATCTATAATGCTCAATAGTTCTTGGATTTCCCACCTTTCCTTCAATTGAAGGTGGTTTTAACCCACGATCGCCGACACAGGTTAACATATTTGTGCAAGGCAGATCGGATCGCCATACTTGACACCCAAGTAACGCGCCGACGAACAAGTCATAGCGCATATAGGCCACATACACCATCCCACAACCCACCGCATGCCCACCCAAGCCCCGATTGACGAAATAACCACATGCCATAGACCACATAGGCCATTCGCCATGCCAAACACCAATACTGACGAGACCATGGAACGTGAGCCACCCCCGATACCAGCGTCATCCAACGAACCAGCAGAATGGCCATTGTCAGCTTGGCACAAGAGTGCTATGCACGGATGGTTCACAAGACGAGTAATGCAAGATGGGAGCATCAGGACTGCAATGGTCACTGGCATTGTCAAGCGGATTGTTGGCCGCGCACATCTTGTTAGGATGTCGGTGTGGTGCGAGGAGAAAAGAGGATGAGATATTTGCGAACAAGGGCAAAGCCATTATAAGTCTCTGGTGAAGCGGGATATACCGAATGACATCATCGTTCAGAGTGCTCTGAATCGCTTTCCATTCTGGGCGAACGCCTCTTCTTCTGCAACACTGCATACCAGCTACGAGATACCGAAC
>JBBPSD010001068.1:0-12429 GCA_038093415.1 Xerocomellus chrysenteron | reverse complement strand
CACCGATGCCCGCTATTTTCACGCGTTATGGTTCATGGATGGTTACTGGATTGACGCTGGCTATATCCATGGTCACTGCGGCCATGTCGATTGCCATTGGGCAGGAGCCCACACGGATTACTGAAGAAAACGATCTCTTAGAGTTCGCCGTTACTTCTGGAGAGTTGATTATTCGTCGGTTACTCCGCGAATTTCAACTTCTTTTCGTCACAGTTGTGAATGGTAACCGAGCCTCACTTATGATTGTGCTTCATCTAGAACCACTATCTGAGGTCGGTAGTACCCCTAATTCACCTGTCCCAGAAGAACGAGACCCATCTTCTTTACATCCTCCTCTGGTCGTGAATAACGACGAGAACATTTTCTTTCCTGGTCACCCATTCCAACTTCGCTGTCCTTTGTGTCCCCATCTTTTGGAGATTGGAGAAATCTGTTACCATCCCAATCGTGGTGTCAACATTCTTAGGCGATCACCTGAAGACGCTCAAACACGAGAAGAAGTCTTCCATACTCCTTTCGAGTTCTTACGCATAATCCCGGGAGAAGTTCTACACCCTCACTACCCTTCCGCTCCGGGATCCCCTTCGACATCTACTTTAGTCGAAGAAGCTGTTAGAACCGCTATCGCCCAAGAAACCCCTCCTCCATCTCCCACTCCCTCATCATCCGACTCTAACCATGCCCGTCCTATCCGCCGAGATTCCCCAGAACCCTCTCCCGTACCAGCGCGACAATTTCGTCAGCGCAGAGGTAATGGACGAGGAGACAACAGACCTGCAAGAGCTGCCGGCCGACCCAATCGTGGAGGAAGGACTCCCGCCACACCTTGTGGCAGAGTACCGTTTCGCGAGGTTTCAAACACCTCGACTCCACATAGGCCTAGTGCGATTCCATCAGATGATGGACACGAGAATATTCAAGTTCCGAGGCGCGGCACCAGAGCTCGTGGAAGGCAACTTCCAGGCTCAAGGGCTAACAACCCTAGAAGGTCCTGAATTGTGCAGAGCGAACCGCGTGGTCTATCCCTTCCAGATTAGACCATGCGAGACCAGAGTAAGATCTATGCATCTTACTAATTCGTTCATGTACAGAAAAGAGACCATCGCCGCTGCCTACGAAGGAGCCGGTTGGGCTTTCCCTACCGAGACTTATCGCTCCACGCCTCCTCTTCGTGTTCATAATCAAGGATTTGAAATTATTCGTCGTGCGCACTTTCCTCCCACTCTTGTTTCGTCTCAGCTTCTGGAATCATCTCTTCAACCTAACTGGTTACCTCCTGCGGATGTTATGGCCGATGAATGGGGATTTGTAAAAAGATCGGACGCACCATATCAAAGCGAATGGAATGAAGCATTCGATTCTTACCATCGTTCTCTCTTTCGTCGAGACCCTGCATACAAGTCTCAACACCGCTTACAGCGCCTCTTCAAGTCCGCGCAATCTCAAGATGAGCTTGACGCCATTTATGAAGGACTTGCAGAGAGACCTAGACGAAGAAGGAATCGAATTGCTGGTCAAAAAGGAGAAGAACGCAGAAGGCTTTTCAAACATGCTTGATCACCTTCATCAGACTTTCGTTCATCCTTTATGGCCTTTATCTGGTTTAGAGGAAGATTTGTACAATTTTGATTACTCTCCCCCTTACTCAAATTTCTTGAATCTCAATAGCTCTTCGCTTCACGTGTATGTTCCCTATCATACCTGTTATGATGATGTTATTTGTACCCAGGAAGGAATTTTTGTCAACTCCTATATTGACAACCCGCATTATTTTGCGGAGATGCATTTCATTCTCGCGGAATGCTATTCCATCCTGCCGATGCCTTTATGGTATCGAGACAAAACAAAAACATCTTCTACTTATCAAAGTAGAAAGGTGAATCGTACTCAGCGATGGCTATCAAGAAATGGGACATCAAAACGGAAGAATCGCCTCTTGCCTATAAATCCAGGAATCTTTGAAAATGTTTCTCAGAGGAATACCCCTTCTTTCTCCCTTTTGCACTACCTTGCAAAGACTTTCGTTGACGATTACTTTTTAGATCTCCTCTGAACAATGGCTCTCCCCACCAATGAAATCAAATTTGACTCTACCTTTATCGGTCGCATTCCTGTCCTTACTGGATCGAAGAACTATGATGTCTGGAGCAAGCATATAATCTCAACGCTCAGTGCTTATTCTGTTTGGGAATTTGTAGATGGAACTCTCACGTATGCGGCGCTCCCTGCTGGAGCAGACCTTGCCGATCGTCAACAGAAGTGGAAACTTCTAGACAAACGTATCCTTGGCCTTATGGCCAGTACGATTGACGATTCGCTCCTGTCCCATGTCGTTTATGAATGGACAGATCCGCTTACCTTCCCCTCCATCTCCAAAGACCTTTGGGACAAGCTGAAGACTCTCTTTGGCACTACCGGCTTCGCAGCCGTCTTTCGTCTCTTTAAACAAGTTTCTTCCAAACATATTCGCATTCAGCATGCTCAGACAGACATTAATGAGATAATGTCACTCTTCGATCAGATGACCCAAGCTGGGTTAGATCTTCCCCAAACATTCCGTGCTATGATCCTTCTTAACAATCTCCCTTCCGAGTACAACTCTCTCGCCTCAACTATCGTTCAAACTATTACCGTCGCGAACTTTGATATGCAACATGTTACCGCCGCTATCCTCATGGAGACGGACCTTCGGGCCACACGTAAACCTCTCCATGCTCGGATCTCTGCTGTGCAAGAATCCGAAGACCCTTCTTCCCTGATCAATCGGACCAACGTGATTAGACGCGGTCCTCCAAATCAAAATCAATGGAGGAACCAGACTCCCTCTTATCAGAGACCGTCTAATCAAACACATCAACCTCCTTCTGGTGGTTATCACAACCAACAATCTGGTCCTCGTAATACGAATCAGAACCAGAAGAAAGGTAAAGGTCCGGCCAAGTCTAAACAACCTGGTAAAGGTCAGAAGAAAGATTGGTTTAATCAGCGACAGAGTAACAAGGGTAAGGCTCCAGCTAGAGCCAATGAACATGTTTCTTTTGCGAATGAGGTACAAATGGAAGGAGAAGATGTTGACCTTGCTTCAAGGTTTATAGATCACCTTGAAGATCAAGAGATGGATGACGCTGCTAGTATCGCATCCAATCAAGCACATGCGGGATGGGGAGATCGTGACAATGAAGATGACGGAATGATGGTGGCAGGTCCATCAAACCTCTATCAAGGACGGTCCTTTCAGCCGCTCTTCCTCCGAGAAGCCCCTCTCTGAGGAAGAAGAAATCATTGCGGGACCACCACCAAAGACGATGAAGAAGAAGAAGTCGAAGAAGATTTCATTTTCTATTGGAGGATTGGCTAGTTCGTCTCATCATTTTAACAACATTGATCAATTGGATCATATCCAGACCCTCCTTCCTACTTCCCCTGAGGAATTAGCCGTGGCTTTGCCACGAGACCATGGAGTGCGTTTACCTAACTATGCAAGCTCCAGACTTGTATACGGATATGACTCTGAAAATGATGATGACTATTACTTGTATCACGGTGCTTTTGCACTAGGGGGAGATACTGAAGAAGACTTCGCCAGACACCACTGGATGATTGACAGTGGTTGCACTGATCATCTATCACCATTTTTAGATGACTTTGCACATCTAGGAAACATGATTCGACACGCTGTCGTTGCCAACGGTCAAAAAGTTCCTATGTATGGTCCTGGCAAAATAATCCTCGATCAACAAATCAAGGGATCAGAACCTCTTGTTCTGAAAGAAGTGTGGTATGCTCCACATGCCGGCCATCGACTTCTATCGGTACCAACACTTACTAGCCAAGGCTATAAGTGTATAATCAGCGATCAAGAATCCAGTATCTGGGACACAAACGAGAATTTGGTGATCCGGGCTTGTGCCTCATCTCCAAATAACAATCTTCATTGGTTTCCGTCCGAGTCGATGACTCCAATACGAGGATTGGTCAACTCGCTTGTCAAGGAAGACTCATACGAACTTTGGCACCAACGTTTTGGACATATTGCCAAGAATGCTCTTCATCAAGCTCCTTTCCATGTAAATGGCTTACCAACTGTTTCTGCTCCCGTGGATCTTTCTCCCTGCAAAGGATGTGCCTTAGGGAAGATGCATGATCGTTCCTACCCTGCCTCAGGGAAACGAGCCGCTCGTCCTCTTGGACTTGTTCACACTGATCTTGTTGGGCCTATGCCTACAGAATCACGCACTCGCGCTCGTTATGTCCTCACTTTCATTGATGACTATTCGGGTTATGCACTTGTTGCGTTTTTACGCAGCAAAGACGCTACTTCACAGCATTTCAAGGCTATGGTATCCTGGGCTGAAACCTTTACTGGTCACTCGCTCACCTCTGTACGTTCAGACCGAGGGGGGGAATTTATGGCTGGGGAACTACAATCGTTCTTCCATTCCAGAGGTGTCACTCACCAGACATCCGTTCCTCATACACCCCAACAAAACGGTCGTGCAGAGAGGTTCAACCGAACTTTGCTTGAAAAAGCAGAAGCCATACGCCTGCATGCTTGTCTGCCACGATCCTTCTGGCAAGATGCTTGTGAAACAGCTTTGCATATCTACAATAGACAACCCATGTGTCGTCATGAATGGAAGACACCCATTGAATCTTTCAATGGAGACAAACCTGATGTATCCTACTTCAAGGTCTTTGGAACACGTGCTTACGTTTGGATACCACCGGAACAGCGACAAGACAAGTTGTCTCCTAAATCAGAAGAGATGACGTTTATTGGTTACGAACCGAATACTAAAGGCTATCGCTTTTGGTCGAAGGAAAGAAGACGAATATTCGTGTCCACCAATGCTATTTTCGATGAAAAAGTTTTTCCTTACTGTTCCAGAGATAAAGCCGATGGACATACCCCTATTCATATCGAAGATGAAAATCTGTTTACAGCACTTGACGATCTACCATCGGACGATACTTGAAATCACAGGGATCCGGAACCCTCTCGAGATATCAACGTCCCCCTACCTCTAGGCTTAGGTCAATTCCCCAATCAACCATTCCCACGAGATGATGAACACTCGTCTCGACATTCCTCACCTTCCACAACACCTTGGTTTCCACGAACGGATGATCTATCCCCGTTACAGCTTTATCATGATACACCAGATGGATCGGAAGAATCCCTTCCACCATCATATGCCACATCACCTACTCGTCCAGGTATAAAAAGAACACAACCTGAGACAGGACATAAAAGTTCAATCTCGGATCGACATCAACACAAAAGGTATATGGTCACCGATTCGCCTCCAGAAATGGAGAGACCAACAGTAGAACAGGAAGAAATTCCTCCTACTGGACCACGAATCTGGTTACCACCCAGACAACATCCTGACGAGACTCTAGTTGAGTTTCGTAACCGTCCTCATCAAGATCATTCTACTTTAGAGGAACGAACTCTCATTCGTCCACCAGTAGAAGCAAGAAGATCTGCTCGCATCCCCGTGCCCAGGTTTCTTCCTGATAGCACTTATGGGGATAGACCACCATTACAAATCGAGCGAGATCTTAGAGGACTGGCACCGATTCAGGAGGAGTCCATGCAAGTCGAACCACGTCCTACCAACGAAGAAGATGATCTTGGGCAGATGTATTCATCTAAATGGATTCGTCATCACTTATCCATGGCTGTGGAAACCACTAATAGTCCTCTTCCAAAACAGTATAGAGATGTCCTTAAACTCTCTAAAGAAGATCAAGGATTATGGAAGAGTGCCATGAACGATGAAATAAAATCGTTACATGAGAGAAAGGTATGGGAACTGGTAGACCTACCTAAGGGTCGTCGCACCATCAAAGGGAGATGGGTGTTTGCTGTTAAATCTGACGGTCGCAAGAAAGCGAGATTCGTCGCAAAAGGATTTACACAGATCTTCGGAATAGACTATGAAGAAACTTTCTCTCCAGTTGCAAGATTCGAAACATTTCGACTTCTTTTGTCACTAGCCGCGCTTCACGATTGGGAAATCGAAGCACTAGATGTCAAAACCGCCTACCTTTTTGGCGAGCTGGATGAAGAGATCTATATGGATCAACCGGAGGGTTTTATAGTAAAGGGTCAGGAGAAAAAGGTCTGTCGATTGAAGAAGTCCATCTACGGACTCAAGCAGTCTGCCCTTCAATGGAACAAGCAACTGCACAAAAGTCTCCTGGAGATGAAGTTTATCCGCTGTAAAGCAGACCCAGGAACTTATTTCAAGATCATTGGTGAAGAGATCATCGTACTCCTCATTTACGTTGATGATGCTCTTTTTATGGGTAGTAACAAGCAACAGGTCCTCTCTCATAAAGCTCAATTTATGAAACGATGGGAATCTAGAGATTTAGGTCAAGCAAAAGAGTACTTAGGCATGAGGATTACTCGAGACCGCAAGAAAAGGACAATCTCATTGGACCAAACCCGCTATGCGGAGAAAGTCGTTAAACGATTTGGCCAAGAGAATTGCAAACCTGTCTCTGTACCTCTCCCTACCGGGTATAACCCGAGACCTCACTCTGACCACAGCTCGTCGAATGCAACACTTCGAAGTCGCTATCAGTCGGTTATTGGATCACTGTTATACATTATGCTGGGAACAAGACCAGACATATCCTTTGCTGTTATCAAAATGTCTCAGTTCTCTTCCAATCCAACGGAAGAACACTTGCAGAAGGCGCTCTATATAGTTCGCTATCTATCTTCCTCAAAAGAACTCTGCATTGTGTATTCTGGGACAGGTGACTCCAATGGTTTATGTGCCTACTCTGACACAGACTGGGCTGGTGACGTTGAAACATCACGTTCTACCACTGGTTATACTATATTCTTAGGAAATGGCATTGTTTCTTGGCTATCTAGGCGACAACGAAGAGTTACACTTTCTTCCACAGAAGCGGAATACTGCGGTATGACCGAAACTGCGAAACAACTACGATGGATTCGCAACTTATATGAAGAGTTGGGATTCAAATTAGGTCCTCTACCTTTATGCGTCGATAACCAAGGCGCAATATTCCTTGCTTCAAACCCTGCTCAAGAAGGCCGTACGAAGCATGTTCGAATGACAGAACACTTCATACGAGAATCAGTAGAGTTTGGAGAGATCAAACTTTACTATGTTCCTACAGATCAGCAATTCGCTGATATATTCACGAAGAACTTGGGCAAGCAGAAATTTGAAGATGGAAGAAAGGCACTTCGACTTATAAGATACAAACCATCCTAACATTTTTAGCGAGGAGGAGTGTTGAGAATCCTGGTATTTCTTATTCAGATATTCTTATTCTGATACCAGATTCTAGAACGGTCTCTGACCTTATCTTTACGCTATTCATATTACTCACCTTATCAAGATAAGCTATCTCTTATCTTTTGGTCTAGACTTATGACGTCATTCTTATCTCCTATCATGACATCATATTCTTATCAGCCAATGGCTGATTCACCTCTTATCTCTTATCATACTATACAGCTATGATATTAGAGTTCAGTATCAATACGTACAAACAGTACTAGATACTATATAAGATGGGCCTTACAGCCTATCTCTCTATCGAACTATCTTGTTCTTTCCTCTCACTGGTTCACTCCTAAGCCTTCAGCTTACTCTTTGAACCACTTCAATATCTTTGTCACCATCCACAAGAACCTGTCTATGTGAGTCTCCCACTAGACACTCATCCCTTCATGTTCCTGCGCTATCGGGATTATATTCCCGATAGGCTATGAGCCCCGCTTGAAGGCAGTCCGTCATACGCTAGCACCGATGCCTGCTATCTTCACGCATTATGGTTCATGGATGGTTACTGGATTAACGCTGGCTATATCCATGGTCACTGCGGCCATGTCGATTGCCATTGGGCAGGAGCCCACATGGATTACTGAAGAAAACGATCTCTTAGAGTTTGCTGTTACTTCTGGAGAGTTGATTATTTGTCGGTTACTCTGTGAATTTCAACTTCTTTTTGTTATAGTTGTGAATGGTAACCGAGCCTCACTCATGATCGTGCTTCGTTTAGAGCCACTATCTGAGGTCGGTAGCCCTTCCAATTCACCTGTCCCAGAAGAATGAGATGTTACGCTTGGCTTGGGTAGAGACAAACGTAGACTCAAAGATTAGCGAAGGGGGTCAAGGGATCCTTGAAGGGCGTCTTCAAGGGGCACAGGCGCTGGGGGCTTCCTCAGCAGCTCCTTAGCAACTGTCGGTTGCATAGGAGGTTTTCGAAGATTATCTCAAGGAGCGCACACTCGAGAGTAGTGCGAAGACTCTTAGAAGTCCAAAGGTCAAGGGAGAAATGAGTAGATTCAAGTTAGGGAACAAGTACAGGTGAAGTCGTCATATATATATATGGAGACCTGGCGCACGGACCAAGCAGTGTTCCTGGTAGAAAGACCAAGACAGATATAAGAGGAAGGATGGTGCGTGCGATAGAAAAGGAAGAAACTGTGTAAAGAATTACGCAGGAAAGGAAATGACGTCCATGAGAGGAGATAAGGAAGAAGTAAGGCCATGCGCAGTGTAAAGCGATAGAAGCCGAGTTTAGGCATAAGGCGTCTACGAAGGACGGTGAGAAGTGAGTCCAATGTGCAAGTGAGTCATCAGACGAGCGATGTAAGAAAAGAAAAGAGAGATTGTAACACGAGACCCCTCTTCCTTACATCCTCCTCTTGTCGTAAATAACGACAAGAACATTTTCTTTCCTGGTCACCCATTCCAACTTCGCTGTCCTTTGTGCCCCCATCTTTTGGAGATTGGAGAGATCTGTTTTCACCCAAACCGAGGTGTTAACATTCTTAGGTGATCACTGGAAGACGCTCAATCACGAGAAGAAGCCTTTCACACCCCTTTCGAGTTCTTGCGCATAATCCCGGGTGAAACTTTCCATCCTCACTATCCTTCTGCTCCGGGATCTCCTTCGACGTCTACTCTTGTCGAAGAAGCTATAAGAACCGCAATCGCTCAAGAAACCCCTCCTCCATCTCCTACTCCCTCATCATCCGACTCTAACCATGCCCATCCTATCCACCGAGATTCCCCAGAACCCTCTTCCATACCAGCGAGACAATTTCGTCAGCGCTGAGGTAATGGATGAGGAGACAACCGACCTACAAGAGTTACCGGCCGACCCAATCGTGGAGGAAGGACTCCCGCCACACCTAGTGGTAGAGTACCGTTTCGCGAGGTTTCAAACACCTCGACTCCACATAGGCCTAGTACGATTCCATCAGAAGATGGACACGAGAACATTCAAGTTCCGAGGTGCGGCACCAGAACTCGTGGAAGGCAACTTCCAAGCTCGAGGGCTAACAACCCTCGAAGGTCCTGAACTATGCGGAGCGAACCGCGTGGTCTATCCCTTTCAGGTCAGACCATGCGAGACCCGAGTAAGGTCTATGCACCTTACTAATTCGTTCATGTATAGGAAGGAAACTATTGCTGCTGCCTACGAAGGAGCCAGTTGGGCTTTCCCTACCAAGACTTACCGCTCTACACCTCCTCTTCGTGTTCATCATCAAGGTTTTGAAATCATTCGTTGTACACATTTTCCTCCTACTCTTGTTTTGTCTCAGCTTCTGGAATCCTCTCTTGAACCAAACTGGTTACCTCCTGTGGATGTTATGGCCGATGAATGGGGATTTGTTAAACAATCGGATGCACCATATCAAAGCGAATGGAATGAGGCTTTTGATTCCTATCATCGTTCTATCTTTCGTCGAGACCCTGCTTATAAGTCTCAACACCGCCTACAGCGCCTCTTCAAGTCTGCGCAATCTCAAGATGAGCTTGACGCCATTTATGAAGGACTTGCAGAGAGACCTAGATGAAGAAGGAATTGAATTGCTCGTCAGAAAGGAGAAGAACGCAGAAGGCTTTTCAAACATACTTGATCACCTTCATCAGACTTTCATTCATCCTTCATGGCCTTTATCTGGTTTAGAGGAAGATTCGTACAATTTTGATTATTCTCCCACATACTCAAATTTCTTGAACCTCAATAGCTCTTTGCTTCACTTGTATGTTCCCTATCATACTTGTTATGATGATGTTATTTGTACCCAGGAAGGAATCTTTGTCAATTCTTACATTGACAACCCGCATTATTTTGCGGAGATGCATTTCATTCTCTTGGAATGCTATTCTATCCTGCCGATGCCTTTGTGGTATCGAGACCAAACAAAAACATCTTCTACTTACCAAAGTAGAAAGGAGATTTGTATTCAGCGATGGTTATCAAGAAATGGGACATCAAAATGCAAGAATCGCCTCTTACCAATAAACCCAGGAATATTCGGAAATGTTTCTCAGAGGAATAACCCTTCTTTCTCCCTTTTGCACTATCTTGCAAAAACGTTCATTGACGATTATTTTTCAGATCTCCTCTGAACAATGGCTCTTCCTACCAATGAAATCAAATTCAACTCTACTTTTATCGGTCGCATTCCTGTCCTTACTGGATCGAAGAACTACGATGTCTGGAGCAAGCGTATAATCTCTATGCTTAGTGCTTATTCTGTTTGGGAGTTTGTAGATGGAACTCTCACATATGCGGCGCTCCTTGCCGGAGCAGACCTTGCCGATCGTCAACAGAAGTGGAAACTTCTAGACAAACGTATTCTTGGCCTTATGGCCAGTACAATTGACGACTCGCTTCTGTCTCATGTCGTTTATGAATGGACAGATCCGCTTACATTCCCCTCCATCTCCAAAGACCTTTGGGACAAGCTAAAGACTCTCTTTGGCACCACCGGCTTTGCAGCCATCTTTCGTCTTTTTAAACAAGTCTCTTCCAAACACATTCGTATTCAGCACGCTCAGACAGACATTAACGAAACAATGTCACTCTTCGACCAGATGACCCAAGCCAGGTTGGATCTTCCCAAAACTTTCCGTGCCATGATCCTTCTCAACAACCTTCCTTCTGAGTATAACTCTCTCGCCTCTACCATCGTTCAAACCATTACCATTGCTAACTTCGATATGCAACATGTTACCGCTGCTATCCTCATGGAGATGGACCTTCGGGCCACACGAAAACCCCTCCATGCTCGGATTTCTGCTGTGCAGGAATCCGAAGACCCTTCTTCCCTGATCAATCAGACAAATGTTATTAGACGCGGTCCTCCAAATCAAAATCAATGGAGGAACCAGACCCCCTCTTATCAGAGACCGTCTAATCAACCTCATCAACCTTCCCCTGGTGGTTATCACAACCAACAATCTGGACCTCGTAATATGAACCAGAACCAGAAGAAAGGAAAAAGTCCGGCCAAGTCTAAACAACCTGGTAAAGGTCAGAAGAAAGATTGGTTCAATCAGCGACAAGGTAACAAGGGTAAGGCTCCTGCTAGAGCCAATGAACATGTTTCTTTTGCAAACGAGGTGCAGATGGAAGGAGAAGATGTTGACCTTGCTTCAAGGTTTATAGATCACCTTGAAAATCAAGAGATGGATGACACTGTTAGCATCGCATCCAATCAAGCACATGCCGGATGGGGAGATCGTGACGATGAAGACGATGGAATGATGATGGCTGGTCCATCAAACCTTTATCAAGGACGGCCCTTTCAGCCGCTCTTCCTCCGAGAAGCCCCTCTTTGAGGAAGAAGAAATCACTACGGGACCACCACCAAAGACGATGAAGAAGAAGAAGTCGAAGAAGATTTCGTTTTCTATTGGAGGATTGGCTAGTTCGTCACATCATTTTAACAACATTGATCAGTTAGATCATATCCAGACCCTCCTTCCTACTTCCCCTGAGGAATTAGCCGTGGCTCTGCCACGAGACCATGGAGTGCGTTTACCTAACTATGCAAGCTCCAAACTTGTATACGGATATGACTCTGAAAATGATGATGACTATTACTTGTATCATGGTGCTTTTGCACTAGGGGGAGATACTGAAGAAGATTTCACCAGACACCACTGGATGATTGACAGTGGTTGCACTGATCATCTATCACCTTTTTTGGATGACTTTGCATATCTAGGAAACATGGTTCGACACGCTGTCGTTGCCAACGGTCAAAAAGTTCTGATGTATGGTCCTGGCAAGATAATCCTTAATCAACGAATCAAGGGATCAGAACCTCTTGTTCTGAAAGAAGTGTGGTACGCTCCACATGCTGGTCACCAACTTCTATCGGTACCAACACTTACTAGCCAAGGCTATAAGTGTATAATCAGCGATCAAGAATCCAGTATCTGGGACACAAACGAGAATTTGGTGATCCGGGCTTGTGCCTCATCTCCAAATAACAATCTTCACTGGTTTCCGTCCGAGTCGATGACTCCAATACGAGGATTGGTCAACTCGCTTGTCAAGGAAGACTCATACGAACTTTGGCACCAACGTTTTGGACATATAGCCAAGAATGCTCTTCGTCAAGCTCCT
>JBBPSD010001067.1:0-12433 GCA_038093415.1 Xerocomellus chrysenteron | reverse complement strand
TATTGCACATGTACACTTGAGCATGTGCGACTAAGCGCCGGGTGTGGGTCACCGTTGGAATGCGGCCAGCCAAGTCCTTGGCCACCAGTGAGTCTGACCGGCCCCACACACTCACTATTCAACGTTAGTATCCAGTACAATTATGGCATCGATTCACCCAAATCAAGGCGCATCCCCAGTACCTGATCTAAAAACACATCACCCAGGCAGGCAACATGAGCGCAAATAGCAGTATTTCCTGATCCCAGACGATGCTGATTCACCGTAAGTCTAACAATGTAAGGTAAAGCAAAATACGCACGCGGACCGTCACATGCACGCTCCCGGATGAGGGTTCCGACCTATCGTCCGCTTGTTGCGCCTAATGGAGATGAGCTGACATGACGAGGTTTACCGTCGCCAGAAAGACGCACAGGTGACCGGGCCCACTTTCTCTGGATCTGCGTACCGCTTTTGCTGTGAAAGGCGTCTTTGGGAGGCGTCCTTGATCGGATGGCTGGAAATTGTACAGCCTTGTTTAGGCGGTTTGCGCTGTGACGCGTTGCATTCAACCGCGGAGAAAACGAACCTTTTGGGTTCCCACCAGATCCAGATTCCACGACTGCTCGCTGAGACGATATGATACATAAATACTGCACTTACGTTCATCTATCAAGCAAAAGCACTCCACTCGCACTTGCTTGCTTGCAGCCATAGATCTCGCAGGGACCTTCGAGGATGGTTGCAGAGATGATGCGATACGCCGAGACGGAACGTTGAACCTGGGTGTGGAGTGGCGGGTGCGACGAGCGACGAGCGACGAGGCTCGGCGAGCGTGATGCAGGCGAGGACGAGGTGGTACACGGGAAAAGAAGAGGTGGTGCCTAAACGCCGCTCGTCCAAAGACTTACATCAAATGGATTGTACTTTCTGAATATGGACGTTTCTGGTTTCCACCATACATACATAACTGTGATCACACCTCTCCTTTATCCTTTCCGATATCTTGCTTTTGTCAATGAAAAACGAAAACTAAACAATGTCAATGTCCTCCTGCCCAGTTTGATTGTCGGATATGCGGAGCTGGTGTTGTTGAAATGCTGTTGGCATGACCGAGTCGCAACCCACCTGATACAACTACCGGGGTACCATGTACACTGCAGTGTAGAGGTCGATACCCTATTTTAATAGAATGATCTCCATGATGGTTGTTTATTTCTAAAGCCTTTGCCAAACAACTGTAATCGGAATCAATGCCCGCTACTCGATCGCCAATAATTACACGGCCATGGACTCGCTTTTCGCCAAAGCGGATGCGATACACCCCTTGTCAAAGAAAAAGACAACCAAATTCGACAGAAAACAAACCAAGAAAACAGACACCCGCAAGAATGCATCTGCCAAAGCCGGCCCGTCGACCGACCGAACGGTCATCTCCGTCACGCAAAACACGTCCTTGCCACGATCGCTCCGTCCGAGCTCGCCTCCACCCGAGAACGCACCGAAACACGCCCACATCAAGGACCTGAAGCTGCGGACGCAGCTCAACCGCCAGGCTGCCCATGCGGCACGCACCAAGACGCTTCTTGAGGATGCGGCGTTGCTCTTGACCGGCGATGCGGGGGTGGTACGGGCGGAAGGCGATATGGAGAAGACGTGGCGGGTGAGTCAGGATGATATCGTGCGCGGGGCGGGGCAGGAGGCTGCCAAGGGCCGTCAGGAGTGGAGACTCGACGGGGGTCCATACCGATCGCGGTATTCGAGAAACGGCAGGTGCGTGGGTGCGCGCAGCTCCGATCACGGTTCCAGTTGGATCTGACGACGTCGAAAAAAAGACACTTGGCGATCGTAGGGAACACGGGGCACGTAGCCACGTTCGATTGGCAAACGGGCACGATGCATGCGGAACTGCAGTTGCAGGAGACGTGTCGGGACATCACGTACGTTGACTCTGGCCATGACGTGTGCGTTGTGCTCAACGGCCGCCAGGTTCCTGCAAGACCAGTCTTTTTTCGCGGTCGCCCAGAAAAAATACGTCTTTATATACGATCGAAATGGCGTCGAGTTGCACAGACTCAAATCTCACGTCGAGCCTACACGACTCGAATTTCTTCCGTATCATTGGTTGCTTGCGAGCGTCGTGAGTGCTCTGGTCGCTGCTTTGGGTCTCTGTCCAAACGTCTTTTTGATAGGGGAACCCTGGGTACCTAAAATACCAAGACACCTCCACCGGTGCGCTCGTAGCAGAACACCGGACGAAAGCGGGCGCGTGCCGCACCATGACTCAAAATCGACACAACGCCGTCATCCATCTCGGCCACCAAAACGGGGTCGTGTCGTTATGGACCCCGGACCTCCCTCATCCCGCAGTGCAGCTCCTCGCCCATCTTGGGCCCGTCGTGGGTCTCAGCGTCGATCCTAGTACTGGAGGACGCTATATGGCGTCTTCCGGTGCAGATGGAACTGTCAAAATCTGGGATTGTCGAAATTGGAAGGGTGCTGTGAGAGAGTGGACGACGAGAGGGGGTGGGGCCGAGCTCGAGTGGAGTGCCAAAGGCGCGTTGGCGGTCGCTACCGGTGGAAGCGTGAACGTGTGCCCGTTCGCTTCTTGAACGACGTCCGCCCCCGCTGACTTGTTCGTCGCAGGTCTATACGAAACCGTCGATACAAACCGCGTTCGCTGCAAAGGTCGCCCCGCCACTGTACCTCACACATTCGATACCCCACCGACCGCTCGTATCGGTAAGGTTTTGTCCGTTCCAAGATATCCTTACGATCGGACACAACGCCGGTCTTTCCAGCGTTCTCGTACCGGGATCTGGAGAGGCAAACTTTGACAGCAGCGAAGCGGATCCGTTCGAAGACAAGAAGAGGAGACAGGAACGCGAGGTCAAAGGTCTCTTGGACAAGGTCAGCGCTCTCGACAGACCGACCGCACGCGCTGACTCGACCTTTGTAGATTCAACCGGATATGATCGCGCTGGATCCAGACTTTGTGGGGTCGCTGGCACCGCCGACGAAGCTGACGACGGCGGTGAACGATAAGCACGACATCCCCTTTGCACGTCTTCCGCGCCTGGAGCGGCTACGTGTGGAAGGAAAAGCGGACGAAACGGAGCTTGATGCTGGCGCTGATGACGATGGCGGGCAGAAGAAGTCGAGGGAGGAACGGGAGAAGAGAAAGATGCGTGGCAAGGGAAAGAGTTTGAAGCGGTGCGTCACACCTGATCGTTTGCCAAACTCGAGTTCACGTTTACGATGTGGCGATCAGGTATCTGAGGAAGCAGCGCAAGAACGTGATCGACCCTACCGCGGTTCGTATGATTTTCCCTCCTTTTTTTTGTGGTGTCGACTCAGGGGTGCTGGCTTTTTAGGTCGCTATTCGCGCCAAGTTGGAGAAGCAAAGGGAAGGGAGGCGGACTGCAAAAGCGATTGAAAAGGGGGAGATGGAACCCAAGAAACCATCAGCTCTAGATCGCTTCAAGCGCTCATGATGTCGATATCAAAATGTTGCGATTCGCGACCGTTCCTCACAGATTGTTTCTGGGATAGTTGTCCTTCTCTATGACCTCTGTTTGAGAGAAACACAATTCTGGTGATCTGAGATGTTGGCGCTGATGGTAAGGTAACAAGTCAATGTGCCATACTGTTCCTATTTCCTCGCTTCGGCCGCGAGCGTAGCCAGTTCGATGAAGTCCTTTACCACCAAGTCTACATCCCCTCCTTCCGCCTTGCTCCGCATGTTTTCTCTAATCTCCCGAGTATCTTCTGCAGGGCGCGGCACATATATCGTCTTGAGCCCCGCTTGTGCAGCTCCGTCGAGATCCCATTTGTGTGCGGCGACCATCGCGGCACGTTCGGGCGGGATGCCGAGGTGGTATGATGCAGCAAGGTACGCTTGTTTCGTCCTATCCGACCACCATCAAAGCGTCACCTCAGGCCACCAAAGCGCTGGATCGAACGCACGGCTTGTATACCCCAAAGAACTCGGTCGACAAGATTCCGTCCCACGGAAGTTGCTTGTTCTTTGCCTAACAAGGTGGTCACCCCTCCGTCCTCCCTCCCGGAGTGACTTGCTCACCATGTCTACCAGGAGCCTATAGTTGCCATTTGATAATGTGACCACGATGCCGTACTTGGCGAGTTCGGCGAGCCCCGGGAGGGTGTCTTCGTACACTGTCGTGGCGTGCGATGATGGACGTGTGACAACGGAGGGCATGAGCGCTTACCGTCCAGGTCGTGCCACAGCTGCACGAGTTCTTTGCGTGCGGGGTCGTCCCAGACGGTGGCGAGGTGGGACCAGCGCGGGGACGCAAGCATCTCGTCGAGTATCTAGCCATCAATCATGTTGGATGTCGGGGCGGCATATGGCGAGACGGGGGGGTGGTTTTGCGTACCTTGCGATGGACGAGATCGATGTTTAGAGTGCCCTCGCCACCTGCGTTCACGGTGCGGCTGAAAGCGTTGGTTGAGCGAGTCAGCGGTCGACGGTCGACGGTCGCTCGTAACCCCATATACATCCCTCGGGTGTGACGATGCCAACTCGAGGACCGTCGGAGGGTGGCCCACCGCCGGGGGCACTGGACGCGACTTACATGTGTGCAAAGTACCCCTGTCGCCACTCGTTCGCAAAATCGACGGCGTCCTGGTCTACCATGGCCGAGTCGTCAGCGGTCACCACGTGTCGTCGTCGCAGGGCGGATCGAGTCGGCGGTATGTACTACGTAGTACTAGAATCTGAACCCGCGTGACGCACCTGGATCATGAAACGCGCCGTTGCTCCGGCGAGCGACTTCGCGTTTTACGGTCGTGAACCAATCGACGGTCGTCCCGAATACGTCAAACATGTAGGCGTCGACGTCGCGCAGGAGCGAGACAGCATCGGAGGGCATTCTTTTGGGAATGCGAGGGTCGCCGGCAATGGGGTTTGGGGCAGTCAAGGTATGAATTCGAGCCCCGGGTCCACCCGGTGTCACTGGCGAGTGCCCGCCATCAGCAACAAACATTGCACATCAAGTTTCAAGTTGGTCACGACTCCCATGGATTCAAAAGGTCTTTCTGTCGCCATGCCGAGCGGTGAAGGATGGACCTACCAGTCGAACAGCTGCATTCACTCGCAGGATCTTTCTTTGCCAAGTTTGAACAAGGAGAGGGGACCAGTTACATCGACGAGCGATCGTCCTTTGCAACTTTGTCCACCCGGCCACCCCATGCGTTCTGCCGCATTTACTGTGCTTGCAAGTCATCTCAGTAATCGCTACGACCAGCTTGGAGCAAAGGGGTACCTTGAGGAGGCCATTGTCCTCGACCGAGAAGCACTTGACCTTCGCCCGCAAAGACACTCCAATCGATCACATTCATTTGGCAACCTTGTATTTGAACTCTCCGCTCTGTACGAGCAACTCGGGGCAATGGAGGACCTCGATGAGGCTATTGTCCTAGACCGGGAAGCACTTGACCCGCAAGGGCACCCTGATCGGTCAGACTCATTGGACGACAAGCTCGATGTCTCTGTAAGCGGTTCGCACGGTCGATGCAATTACAGGATAAGGAGGAGGCGTTCAGTCTCTACGCTCAACTCGGAAATGTGCTCCAAATTGTGTTTTCCCTTTCTGCCGCTAGAGTATGGATCCATGCGGCTGAGCATTTCCAGCATTCCACGATGCTTCTCGCATATGAAATATCTCTTCGACTACTTTTTCAACATCTAGCCATCCTACCGTCATTGCCTCGACTTCTTGTCATCCTCAAAAACCTTACGTCGTCGCTCGCAGTAGACGCATTCTCAGCGTATCGTGCTCGCTATCAAATATGCTATCCTTTATTTCACGGGCCGTGCGAGGCGCAACTCCATATTTATGTAGTACTAATCACTGGCACACCATTGACCTAGGCCAAGCGCATCCTGCTGTCCAACTCCGATGCATCGAGCCAACGAGTATATACTGTATTTCCCAGTTCCACTGGTCTCCGCAGTTGATCACTGATCCCCATCATACCCATACTGCGGACCACTTCCATACCCAGGAGTTCTCCGAGAACGTGTAATATCTCCAGCTCGTCATCCGTACACAATCATCTCAACCACCGCTACAACGCTATCTATACATCAAGGTTGAAGTGGTTGCAACCAAATTTGACTTGGTGGAAACGGACGACTTGATTTTCAGAGGGACATGTAATCCCTCCGCTACCATCAGTGAGGCGCTTGTGCATTCGATTAGCTACTGCAGAAGTAATTATAGTTTCCATGGGGTCCAGGAAAGCTGCTTGAGGGCTGCTAGACTGTCCAGTGCGTTAGAACAGCGTTCCGAGACGCCGATACTAGACGCTCACGTCAAAGACCTATTCGCAACACTGAATTGCACCGGCGTTGCGGGGGTCGACGGCTCGACGCGGGATTGGGATATCAGGATGCGTTGAAGAGTACGGCGAGCGAAAGGAGGCGCACGATGGTGGTAAAACACGAACGAACACTCTGGTGAGTAACGGATGTGAGAAACGGTCAGAGACAATGATGACGATTGATTTGAAAGTGGTACGCCCTAGATAATCTGGAGCCTGGCAGCACGGTTTCTCCCCGCCTGTCGGGAAGGAAGGTGGTCAGCTGTGATAAGGTATGTCAACTAAAAGAAGGCTGAACACAGAATGCTGTTATCAAAGGTGAAGAAAGATTCAAGAAAGATGACAACATACTAATCGGTGTGATACGGTTAGCTACGGCTACCTGGTAGCCGGCAGTAGCCGATACGGTAAGGACTTGACTTGTACCCAGTCCAGTGAGCATTTTAGTGAAGAACGTAGGCAAACCGGTATTGGGTAGCGTACTAAGCCGATGAAATTGCATTCCACTGCTTTGGTACTTACAGGCTAAGACTACCTATGCCCTTCGAGATGCATGGGTTAGCGTCAGGTAAGTAGGCTCACGGACATTCGCCTACTCTACTTCGGCCCTGATGGCGGCACTCAGCTTTCGGAAGGAAACTTTCCACCTGCTTGCAAGGTTGCTCCCACTGCATACGCCGGCCCGACTAATAACCGTCTGAATCGGATGCGCGATCAATTTCGCTGTTCCGGATGAGTCTGCACAAACGATCTCCTAGACCCGGAACGGTATGAATGGAGCGCTGGCGTGAGACCAGGGACCAACCGCCCGGAAATGGAAAAACGGACTCGATGTATTGTGCCAGTGCTTCACCTGACAGCACTACTGCGGCAAGCCGCATCTGCCGCCGCCGACCGCATGTGTGGGCCGATGTTTAGGGCCGATGTGGCCTTATGTATAGGTTTCCAAAGTCCGATGATGCGGCTGTCGGTCACGAAGGCGCATGAGCTGAGACGATGTCGCACTCGAGCACCGTCAACCGTCTCGAACCTGCCTTGCGTGGCATCTGAGAAAACCAACGTCTTGATTGAACCAGCAGTTGAGGTTGGTTGTTCTGGCCCGACGATGACGCAACTCCAATGCTGGTCGTGTTGACCAGCCTGTGATCGTGCGAATATCAAATTGCCTTTCAAGGCACGACACAAGGCTGTCCGAGACTGGCAACGGGGCCGTGTCAAGTTCCGAGTGGGCCAGCATCTCGAACGGCACATGGACTCGGAGTTGCCACGTCGATAGTGTAGTCCAAAGCGGCTACTATACTACTGGTGTACGCGTCTAAGCTCGTTATCGCGATAGGATGCGGAACTAATTTAAATGAGGCAGTGGGGCACTTGAACTTAGCGAACGGACGTCGCACAAATGATGTGTACTAGGCACCACGGCATGTCAATTGATTGCGACCTCCGAGCGCCTGGTCGCGTGCATCTATTCTAGCACATAGTATGATATACTATCTAGGCCCTATTATCTGCATAGGACGGATAAGGCCGCATGAACTTATGGGAACTATTTAGGTCTCCTGGTCCATTGTCAATCGGCTCTCACACTAGCTGCTTCCTTCGTTCATCATGGCCTCCGAGGAAGGCTTAGGCAACAACGAAACGAAACTCACCTATGAGGCCGAATTCATGTCACAAGCAGAAGCTCCCGAGGTTCACACCGCCCTCCATCGCAAGTTGAAGAATCGTCATGTCGCTATGATCAGGTACATATCCCTCCGAGCTTGCCGTTCCACCACCCCGGCTGACCCTTGCTTCCAGTATTGGTGGTGTCATCGGTACCGGTCTCTTCCTGGGATCAGCAACATCCCTCATGAATGGTGGTCCCCTCGGCATTCTCTTGGGCTACTTGTTCGTTGGAACGATATGTTTTGCTACCATGGTCTCTTCCTGTCTCCACCAATCCCAGGCACACATCGTCTTATCTCTCATCACAGCTTTCTCTCGGTGAAATGACAGCTTTCTTACCCCTCCCTGGCGGTTTCATCAAACTGGCTGAACGATTTATTGATCCTGCCTTTGCTTTTGCAACTGGCTGGAATTATTGGTATCAATGGACGGTGAGACCAGTTCAGCTTCAAATCTAGCGCCCTTGCTCACCCTTGCGACGTAGCTGACTCTACCTGGTTCGTATAATAAAATATGAAAAGGTCGTCCGCTGGACACTGAATGTCTTTCAGCCGAATTGGCTGCGGCGGCCACTCTCATCAGTTTTTGGGACACGACTACTAGCCCTGCCGTCTGGATTTCCATGTGCTTGGTCGTTGCCATTGGGATCAATGCCCTCGGCGTTGGTCAGCAATTTCTGCGTAATTCCATTTCTCTCCTCACAATTTGCCATAGGTGCATACGGAGAGGCAGAGTTCTGGTTCAGGTGAATCCCAGTGTTAGGCTTCCTTCAGTTTTCCCGCTCACAAATCTATCTCTAGCTCAATCAAAGTCATTACAATAACAGGAATGATTATTCTTGGCATAATTGTCGATTTAGGTGGAGGTCCAAACCACGATCGCATCGGGTTCCGCTACTGGAAGAACCCAGGACCATTCACGGATTACTATGGGTTCACTGGTCCCAAGGGTCACTTCCTCGGTACCTGTAGCGTGGCTACGCAAGCTGCGTTCTCGTACCTCGGCACCGAAGCAGTAGCGGTTCGTAGTCCCATCACGGCCCATTTCTACCCTGCTTGACCTATCATCAGATGGCAGCTGCTGAAGCAAGGAATCCCCGACGGAACATCCCAAAGGCAATCAAGAGGGTTTACATGCGTGTCTTGGTATTCTACATCGGGGGGGTGTTCGTTATTGGTTTACTCGTCCCTTCCAACAACGCGTTGCTCAACCTGAACTCCAACAATGCCTCTGCCTCTCCGTTCGTCATTGCTTTCAACGAAGCGGGCATCAAGGTTTTGCCTTCGGTACGTTACAGATCAGAGCGTCTAGTTTCGTTTTCAGACGCTGACACTTCTTATAGATCATCAATGCTGCCATTCTAACCTCTGCATGGTCTGCTAGTTCAAGTGACCTCTACCTCGCATCACGTAGTTTATGTATGGAGACCATCTTTTCAGCGAGGGCACTCGTAACTAACACATTGTCCCTCAGACGGTCTTGCTGTGTCTGGCAGTGCTCCAAATATCTTCACTCGTACAACGCGTTCCGGATTGCCCTACGTCTCCGTCGGAGTCTGCTCTTGCTTTGCATTCCTCGCCTACATGACGCTCGGGAACAGCTCCGGTATCGTTTTTACCTGGCTCTCCAACTTCTCCGCTACTGCTGGTTTGGTCACCTGGTTCGGTATTGGAGTGATATATCTCAGATTCTATAAGGGAATGAAAGTACAGGGCATCGACAGGAAAACGCTTCCGTTTGCCCCCAGAATGCAACCATTTGCTGCATGGTGGTGTGTCTGTGGGTCTGGCTTCGTACTCATCGTGCGTGTTTCTCAATCTTGCGTGTAACGACTGCATTGGCTGGCGCCCAACCTCTCGTGCCGTCCTGCGTCACCTATGCCTGGCACTGATCCATTCGCCCCTAGTTCAGTGCTTGGGAAGTATTCCTCACGGGTAACTGGTCCACCGCCACGTTCGTGACCGACTACTTCCCGATTATGTTCTTCCCTGTGCTCTACGTCGCCGCCAAGTTTTTCATGGGCGTGCGCACCGTCAGGGCGGACGATATGGACTTTGTCAGCGACGTGGCAGAATTCGATGCGATGACGTGCGTACAGCTTTGTTGCCGTGGAAAACGGCGCGTGCGCGCACGATGCTGACGCCACGCGGACAGATACGATGACCCCCCACCCAAGAACAAGATAGAGGCATTTTGGATGTGGCTGGTACGTACCGCAATAAGTCCGCTTCGTGCATGTCCTCACCATTGCCGTTTGCTTAGATGTAATTACTGAAATTGATCCGTCGATGTGGATATCACGTACCCCATGTTACCTCTCGCCGGAGTTCATGTATATAGCACAAGCATGTTTGATTGTTCCGTCTCCTTTAATGTCGCCCAGGGGTGCCCAAAAACAACCGCTCCGCTGAGTCGCTGACCAAGCGCGGGATGCTCTGAGCTAGCTGCGTGATTACCTAACCAACATCCCACCACACCACACCCAGCCCCAACGTTCCGCTTCCGCTTCGTATCATTTTCCTCCTGCGGCCGTCCTCGAAGGTCCCCGAGAATCTTCGAGAATGGCTGCAAGTAAGCATGTGCGAGCGAGCGTTCTTCCTTGATAGATGAACGTAAGTGCTGTGCCTAACCCCTCATCTCAGCGAGCGGTTGTAGATATCTGATGGAAAACCACAAGGTCCGTTGTCCCCTGCGGTTGCTCGCAATCACTGATCAGTGCATCACGCGTCACAGCGCAAATCGCGTAAACAGCGCTGCATAGTCCCCAGCCATCCGATCAAGGACGTCTCCCAAAGACGCTTCCCACTGTGGAAAAGGCTCTTTAGATCCACAGGAAGTGGCCCCCAGTGCTTCTTTCTGATGTTGGTGAACGTCGTCATGACAGCTCAATTTCCGGGCATAACGAACGGATACTTCACAATCGGAACTCATGTAATGGTCTGCGTATTTTCCTTTGGCTTCCTTTGCTCGACTTACAAATGGATCGGCATTATCCAGGAAACGTTGCCTGGCTGGATGCTGTGTTTTTAGAGCAGGTACTGCCAGTGGGGATGGAACGCCTTTCGGGTAAATCGATGCCATAAACACCTATAGGTACTACGCTGAATCGTGAGCATGCGGGTTCAGGTTCAGCGCCATGATCGGTGCGTTCCCTCGGGAACGCATCGAGAAACAGACCTCTGTACTAGATTTGCACTGGAGGCCCATGATGAAGGATGCAGTGCTTTCAGCGGATCGGGCATCAATGTTTTGCCTTCGGTACGTTACGGATCAGAGCGCCCAGTGTTTCATTTCAGGCGCTGACACTTTTTGTACGTAGATCATCAACGCTGCCATTCTAACATCTGCGCGGTCTGCTGGTTCCGGTGACCTGTACTACCTCGCGTCGCGTTATGTATGCAGACCATCACTGAAGCGATCGCATTTGTAACTAACAGAATGAACTTTCATTCTTCTGCTTTGGTACAATTGAACTACCTGTGCGCTTTCGAGGTGTATGGGTTGGTGTCAGATGAGTAGGCTCACGAACATTCACCTGATCATCCGGCGCAGATGGCGGCACTCAGCTTCGACCATGATGGGCGATCAATTTTGCAGTGTGCATGTCTACGACCGGAACAGTATTACTGACCTGGCACGCAATTCAGTCTGTTATACATGTGGAGCGCAGTTTGCCACCAAGACAACCTGCTGGAATGTCGAAGAAGTGACTCGATTTATGGTGCTGCTTCACTTGACAACACTACCGATGTTTTGGGCTTATCTTGCCTTATAGGTTTCCAAAGTCCCATGGTGGCTGTGGGACGCCACAGAATATGGAAAGACAGAAAGAATGGTCGACTTCTGATGCAATCAAACCGCCCGTGAGAAGCGCCAACCGCCTTTTTGTGCAAACCACTGGATTACACCAGGTCGTTCTTGGCCTCGACGACGGCGCAACTTATGGGCATGAGTAAATAATTGTCAATGGGCTGGTGGGTGTCAAGATCCGTTTATATGATGAGGAAGCAGCGACGCACTACTTTGCTCGGAGAACAATGACGTAAAAAACCGACAGCAGGCGCCAAAGTGCGTTTATAGTACAACATATCTAGGCTCCCCATTATTTTGGGAACTATCTTGGTTTCCTGTGGCCCTCACACTAGCTTCTCTTTCTTCGTCCATCATGACCTCCCACCAAGGCAACAACGGGACGAAACGCACCTACGATGCCGACATCAGGTCACAAGCAGAATCTGCCGAGGTTTACACCGCCCTCCATCGCAAGTTGAAGAACCGTCATGTCACTATGATCAGGTACATATCCCTCCATGTTTACCGTTCTACCACCCTGGCTGACCCTTGCTTCCAGTATTGGTGGTGTCATCGGTACCGGTCTCTTCCTGGGATCAGCAACATCCCTCATGAATGGTGGTCCCCTCGGTATTCTCTTGGGCTACTT
>JBBPSD010001066.1:0-12437 GCA_038093415.1 Xerocomellus chrysenteron | reverse complement strand
GCCGAATCGGGCGAATCGGACACGTCGAACACCTTGTATATGGACTGAAGATGGTTGGGGAGAGTTCCCGAGGCGCGATACGCGCAGACGAGTCCGCTGGAGTCGATCGAGGCCGACCGCACACACTGGACAGCGCAAGGACATTAGCCGAGCCGCGACTTACCATTTCGGGAAACCGCTCGAGCGCAGCGCGATGCGACTCATTTATACGGACACAAAATCATTCGTTTATCAATACATTGGTATACTCTCATTTGATTTTATCTTTTACCTGTGAGGACAAACACTTACAGTCATTTTACTTACCCTTTCGTGTTTGAAGGGGAGTGTTGGAATTTACTATTCTGTATTTGGTAGTTACTGCTTACCTAAGTGTAGCTACATCGCGCCATTCTTACCTTTAGTTTTACTTAGTGACTTACTGAGTATTCTACAGGTATACTTACTTACTATCCTAATATTATAGTGACTTACTGAGTATTCTACAGCACCACCTTTCTACATCCAGCACTTACCTCGCTGATCCAGCCTTACCTTCTAACGTTTGTTGGACTCGACAGGGACGCAAATGTACGCTTTGTGTCACAAGCCCTGACAACAACGAAGCGGACCCGAATGGTGCTCTGTTGTCTGTGGTCGTTAATATCAGTGAAGACGGTTTCTGGCTCTCTAGGTATGTCTTCGAGTTCTGGCAATATCACGCCAGCTTTAAACACTCATTTGTAACAGCGACACTTCCTGGACGAAACCGACGGAGCCATCCCCTACGCTGGCTGACGCAAAGGGTTCCTGCCTCGGCATCAAACCGACAGAACCCACCTTCGCTACCGACTTCGTCACTGTCATAAAAAATGTGCGGAAATTGGAAGATACCATCGCTACACAGGATCGGGTCAGACGCAGCTTCGTGCCTTCCGACGACGACACCTCTGACTTTAAATTTAGACACATATTCTTCCAAGTACGTAGAAAAAGAACGTTCATCGCTTGCCACTCACTCCATCATAGCCCAAAGATCCTGCTGACGAATTCGTTCCTGGCCAACTCATTCCACAGCCGCCAGAAATTCCCTTAAGGACATCGTTGAACATCGCACGCACTCCATCAACCCTCTGCATGCTTACGATCCAAATGGAAAACTCATCCCCCCTCTATTGTATTGTACCCGTCTGCAAGGTGCAACTGCCCGAATTCATTTCGTGCTCTCGCACACCTACTTCAAAAACTTCAACAACTTCATTGCAGACATTCACTCTATCCGTGTCTTGCATCTTCTGCCTCCCCCCTCGCCTGCCAAACGACTCCTGGAAAGGTCATTCGACGACCCTTTGCTATCCACGAAGGGAAAGCGCGCGAAAAAGTAAAAAGGTGACACGCATCATTTTCAATTTCCGCATTTTCAGCCCGTGTTCTTTACTTCGTCCTTGTGTTCTTCCGTGTTTATTGCTCCCTTGAGACTGTAGCTGCAACAACTCTAGCAGACTTGGTTTTCGACATAACTGTAGGGTAATATTTTCCCCGACTGCTGCAACTGTATTTATTTCGCGTATGCATAACATCCCCGGATCACGATTGCACTATCTTCTCAACGCGTGTCAAAACTGTATTTATTGCTCCCTTGAGACTTTAGCTGTAACAACTCTAGCAGACTCGGTTATCACAACAAAACTCACTTCATGTATTAAAAATTTCTCGGTCACTCAATAAATCAAGCAAGGTATCTGCCGACGAAGTCGGCGATTCCCGAGTTTGCGTATTGCCCAGGAACCTTTCACCAGCCAAGGAAGAACTGACCAACAAAGGCTGCACGAGACAACGTGAGCTCAAAGCCACGCAGAAAAAGGCCCATCAGACACTTACAAGCTACTCCTTAATGAGCGTAGGAAGGTCAAACGTGCCAAAATGTTGTGTTTCGAGGCGACTTGTACAGCTGCACCAAGATTGACTGAAGACGGCAGCTTGAGCACAACAGATGTCGAAGTACTATCGAAGTGGGTTGTACCGTCCATGGGGTCCCCGTTCCTCGTCTGGACACCCTCCAGCCGAGGAAACTCCTCGACCCCCCACAAGCCACCTTCCTCTCCATCGTCATTCATACACAGTTCCGCAAGCCTGCACGCAACGGTAACTCTGCGGAGGAGCTCCTCGTTCGTGAGCGTGTACATCACCCAGTCGTTGCTGCTGCTGCTGCTGGCATCTCCTGGGGAATCAGACGGCGCAGAGGTAGAGACGTCACCACTTCTTTCGCTCGTCGTTCGGGGGAAACTTCTGCCAAAAACGCCGGCGACGCCTGCCAGCTCTGATCTTGAGGCATGGGTCGGGGCCGAACACGGACAACGGGAGTGCCAAGGCAGTTTGGTAAGCATGCACACCGGTAAGAACATGACAGTAAGGATCGAATACTGAGTGACGAAACGAATGAAAATGCGAATGCGAACTGTTGTAACACGTACCGAGCAAAGAACCACTCGCTCAGAGCAAAGTTGCCCTGGTTTTTGGCTCTGATCCCAGCACGCAAGTCTTTACGGGCCTCCATCGGTTCGACTTGGATAACATTATTTAACCGGAGAAAATAACTGCTGATCCGTACAAGGATCCGTGGACTCGAAAGATTACTTCTCATGTTTTTATCTCGCTGAGGGAATCATCCATACATGCACAGGTGTTCCATCAAACCTGTGGACCACGAGGTTTCCAAGTGGGATATGATTCACAGTGGTTCACTCTCTGAAGCACGGCAGCGTTCATACCACACATTTCAATTCGATGCAATACATGACAACTTGAACTCGTTCATCCAGAACTTACAATTACAACTCTGTCTTCTGTACATCCGGAGCACTGAGTGGCAAGGGAGTGAACTTCCACAGCTGGGATAGGTTCCCATCCTCAAAGACGTCGAGAGTGACCTGTGGCGCAAACGGTGTAAGCATCAATAAATCTTCATTTGCAGACAGGCTTTCCATACAGGAAAATTGGGCTTGGGATTTTTTACAGTCCAGACTCCGCCAGCTGGAACGGCTGGAACCCCGATCCTACCGTAATTTAGTTTGGATGTTAGGGATAACATACTACAGCGAAAAGCAGACAGGAGCTAACGTGTAGAGTTCGTGATTCTCGCCGTCCTTCACACCGCTTGGGATGATGAACAAGGTGCTTGCAGTTTCAATTTTGTCCTCGATTCCAAGCAGCTTCCCATCAAAGACTTTGATAGGCCGAGGATAATCGGCCGTTTCCAAGGCCAAAGTGTAGTTTCCGTCCTCCAACTTCGTGAGGGTCCACTGAAAGAGAGCGAGGGTCCAATCAGCACATCATTCCACCATGTAATAAAAGAAGACAATGTGAACTCCGAGAGTTGAACGGATGTCACGAGAATAGTGGCGATGAACGAAACAACTTACAACATTGTCGTCGGCCTCCGTGAGGATGGGTTTTACGGGGGAAGGACCATATTCCACACCGATCAATGGCTTGGGATATCCATTATTAGCACGTTGGATCCAATATTTCCCGGGTGCAAGAGCCATCGCTTTGTATATTGTGAGATTGGGATATGAATTTCTGGGTGCAGACGGTGCGGATGGGCCCCAGCCTTATATGTTCGTTTCCGCGGTGGCGCAATCTCGGCCAATGACTGCAGTCCATCATTCCACCTCCCAATTGCAGCCCGCCGTGAAAGGAAAGTTCCATTCGTCGGAGAAAACGACAGATAAAGTTCGAGGGTGTCCATGCAGTGATATCTGATTACTAGTGGCGTTCATTATCGTCAGCTAAATTCCAATCAACGGGATTCCCAACAGGTACTTACTTCGGGTCGTTTCAGAGAATGATGAATGCCTCGAATGTCTCGTAATGGTTAACCTGTTGCTCCTCACGTTGAGCCGTAACAAATACCCAACTTTGGGAATATAACGCGGGAAGGTCTTGTGGAAATCAGTTATTGGGTGCATTACCGTCAATTTAATTCAATCAAGGGCATCCCTGACGAGGTACTTTGTTGTTTCAGAGAATAATGAGTGCTTCGAATGCCTCGGAACGGTTAGCCTGGTGTTGCCTCTCACGTCGAGCCGTAAAGCATAGCCAGCTTTGGATACATAACGCAGGGCAGTCTTTGGGGAATATGCCTGACAGTCATTCAATGTCATGATCTGGTCTTGCTCGGCACCCAGTCGAAAATCTATTAAATTTAATATCAATCTCTGATCCTCGGACAAGGTGATCGCATATTCAATGATACCCCAAATGATCCCTCTCTATGGAATAATCAGATCGGGGGCGCCAGAAGGTGCCTCATGCTAAAGGTGTGCGTTGGGTTCGGGCGTTGGAGTTAGAACACCAAGCCATGTAATTTGGTTCTCAGAGATCAGGCTGGGAATCTCCGCTTAACCGCTGCCAATTGCTGACTTGAACCCCAGAGTCCACTCACCAATTAAACCTTCAGAAAAGCGTCTTGACAGAAATTGAACGATACTAGTACCCAAAAATTCGGATAATTCTATATTGTGGGTATGGAGTGGACCAACGAGGGAGCAGTTGTGCGGTTCACGTAAGGGCTTCATGCAGAAATATCCACAAAAAGAGTGGTTGACAAGCTGATATTTGATGATCCGGACGCCAATTGTGGCTCTGCGATGCGTGATGGATTTTGAGCGACACAAACATCGCCAAAAAAGGAAAGTCTGCCGCATCCGAGGATGCTCCGCCTTTGCCACTGTGTTGAGTCGTGGACTTTGTGACGACCACCAGCCAGCACCCTCCTGCACAAAATGATAGCAACCTCGGTACCCACGAACAAGAGCGAAGCAGTTTATCTCATCGCTGGTATGTCACCAGAGCTAATGTGGTTAGCATGTTGGTCTTACTTAGTCCCACTCAACCCACACCCTTTGTCCTTCTCTTCGCTCTGGCGTCGACTTCCAATTGCAGTACTGGTAAACTGAATTATTGCGACAATCCGGGCGGTCGTATCTTAGTATCTCTGACCAAGAATGAGGTGAGCATTCAATCCTGTCCTTCTCTTCGCTTCCCAAAGCACTTTCCGCCTAACGCATTCGGGTGCTAGTGCAAGATGCTCCACAGTGGGGTGGGCCCTGGCATTGAATGAAATACTTCTCCGAGGCTTGCGTCCATTCTGGGATGAAGTCCAGGCCCATTAGTATCGTCACGGATCATGCAACGAGACGGCGCAAAGTACCAGTGAGGAAAGGACAGTCGACAGTCGCACCAGAAATCCAAAGAGAAACGGGTGAAAGTAGGGTTCACGTCACTCGGCATTTCGTGCCCCACAGACCCCGGGTGGCGTAAGTACTACACGAGGACGAGGACCCTCGGCGTTCTCAGTTCCCGATGAGGAAGAGTGGGCCCCAGCAAATCCTCTTGCGATCTTGCAATGCCAAGTATTCTACATCATGTCCAAAGCCCCAAATTTCTAATTAGCGATCGACTCAGGTTTGTTGGTTTGTCGATACATTAGCTTCGTCGTGTCTGATTATGAGCTTAGACTGGGCCACTGATGGCTGAAGGCGCGACAGTCCAGAAGATTCCCGACATCTCGTATCCTCCAAACGTCATTTTCACACACCAAGCGTGGACACCGAACCTAAAAACGCTAGGTGTTGGAGCTCGCGTGAATAATCCTTTTATTCAGTGATTTATTGCTTCCTAACTGGTAGTGCAAGTCCGTTTTCGGAGTGTTCCTGCACGGTCTCATGCGTATGATCAGAGCGGGTAGCCCATTACCAATAGGCGATGACTGAAGTGAGTTTTAATTTCGGATCCGCTGATATGGAAGCCATTGGCTCATGCCACTTCAACAACATCCAAGGTTTCCACAATGCTGTCACTCATGCAGCTCTAGCTACTTGTAGTGGGGGCAAACGCGCCCTGTTTAAGGGTAGCTGAAATCCTTTATCGAGTTAGTGGATCAAATCTTACTACCTACCCCTTCTATTCGCGTCTGAATACAGGCAGAGGCTGTTCAGTGATAATCAACATGCAGCCTAGACTGCAACGCACCGTTTTACGTGGGCTAGAGACAAACGCAGCATCCCCCTTTAAGGGTACCTGAAGTCCTTTATCGAGTTAGTGGATTGGGTGTTGCATACCCCTTCTATTCGCGTCTGAACACGGGCGGAGGCTGTTCAACGATAATCAAGATAATCAAGCTTGGAAGCACAGTCGGTGACGGTGTATCGGTGCGGCCTTGGCAAATGCTTTGTTCCATGCCGCACTTCCATCGTATTACTGTGTCAGCATTTCCTTGATCGTCACTCGCCGCCATCTGAGATCCATGGACTTTTTTTTGGTTCTGTCTAAGTCGACAGAGTTCTTCGCCTGCATGGATAGGAAATGGAAGGGACGACATATTGGTCCGGTGGGTAAAATATTTGTTTGTTTACATCGCGGATGACGACGATTTTTTCTAGTCATGTACAAACAGTCTTTGGGTATAAAGACCCGGCTCCTGCAACGATTCCAGCCCTCAGTACTCGTCCTTTTCTAAACCCCCACGTACCAGCTCCACCGCAATGGCTCAACCGTATACTCCCATAAGGCGTTCTGCCTACAACGGTTGGGTACCCCAGTCCAACTTGATCCGCGATGGGTTCATCGGTGATCTCCTCCTTATTCCTGCTATCCCTAACGGTGGGCATAAGGATGCCGTTGACAAGTTTAACAAAGCCGTGCGTCAAGACCAGAAGGAACTTTTCGAGAGCGCTCTCACTAAAGTAAATGACGATTATAAGAAGGTATGCCAGAGTTAACATCATGACCACAAACTGATTTTTTTTCGTTAGTGGGCCGATAAAAGTTATCTTGTGGAGACTTGGGATGGCTTTCTGAACCTTCTCGACACTATCGTTGAATCGCCGCCCAGGTTCTACCAGACTAAGAATGAGGATGACATCACTATCGGCGAGCCGATCGGTATCCCAGTGTATCTCATTCTTGATCTAGTCGCCAACACCTCTGCTGCTTTTACATTGTTCCAGGACCGTGATTTCAACAAGGCGATCAAGGATTTGCTGTGTGCCTTTGGCGGATACCTTAAAGATCCGAAGAAGGATTCCAACGCTAACCTTGACGATAATGAGGAAGCAGGGTGGTTCTCCCCAGCTTGTCTTGCCGTGTTGGAGGCTGGCCTCGGCAAATTGTCCTTTGAGGAGACCTACAAAATTAAACCCACAGGTACCAAAAAATACCCGACGTGGGATTCCTTCTTCACTAGAGAATTCCTCAATGAGACTGTGCGCCCCGTCCAGTCCTCACCAACACGCATCTTCGTCAACAGTGCCTGCGAGTCCACCGTCTTGCGCTTCGCTACGAATGTCCAGATTCATGACAACTTCTGGGTCAAGGAACAGAATTACTCTCTCTACGACATGCTCGGTGGCGAAGAGCCAGGTTCTTTGGCTCCATTGGCAAAGGGTTTCGAAGGCGGTTCGGTTTATCAAGCGTTCCTTGGTCCCCAGGACTATCACCGCTGGCACAGCCCCGTCAAAGGCAAAATCGTGGCGAGCAAACTCTTTGACGGCACTTACTATGCCGTTCTCCCCGATAGTGGTGCCCCCTCCTACGATACTGATCTCCTACCGGGTGATCCTCACGGTGCCCTGGTTCGTTCGCAACCCTGGCTCAGCGTCGTCTCCACCCGCGCCGTGTACATCATCGAGCCAGACCCTGCTCTTCACCTCAAGTTGGTTGCCTTCATCGCGATCGGAATGGGAGAGGTGTCCACTTGCGAGATTACTAAACACTTGGGGGAGGTCAAAGCAGGAGAGGAGATTGGAACGTTCCGCTTTGGTGGATCTTCTCACGCGCTCATCCTGAAGCCGGAGGATGGCTACGAAGTTGTCTTCCAAGACTTTTACGAGTCCCCCGTTAGACCAGGCCAGCACCGCTGGATCAATTCTGCCATTGCACAGGTCAGGAAAATCACTGTACAGGACCAGTAAGCTCGCCTCTCGATACGTTCTGTTACGCATCTCATGCACGATACAGGAATTGATCAAGCCTCGAAAGCGTCTTCAGTCAACGTTTTCTGTACGATATATAGCCGGTGATTTCTTCTTTCCGACGTGTTCTATACGCCATGTTGCCCGGACCTTCATCGGTTTCTTGTTTCGTGACTGCAAATGTTTTTTTCGCAAAGTTAGTATGACGACATGTTGAGCTCACTTCGTTCTCGATGATTGCCCTTTTCGAAGTGTTGTGTACTATGACCTTAACCTCGGTGTCTGTGATTCAAATCTGTACGAGTGTTGAATACGAGTGACGGGGGTGATCGTTATTTGGATGGCTTGTTTTCCGCCAGTTAAGAGACGCAAGAAAAGGCGACCAAAATCATCGGAAATTCACATCAAATATGTTGCTGTTCGTTTTCAGAGCTGAAAACAGCCTGTCGAGAGCAGGGAATCTCGTGTGTGCCTTCGATTATCATTTACATTTACGCCATGTACTTGACGTCCCACCTTATTGTCGGGAAAAAGTCTCACGGCTGTAGCACACCCGGGCCGAGGTTTTGTGGCCAATGTAGCACTGCATAGTAAATTTTATACAAAGACTTACTTCCAAGTCTACTGTGAACATGTGACACCCAGCTTGGTCGCCCCCACACTCGCCCAGGCCCAAGCAGCGCTCCAAGCAGCGAAGCCCACCTCGTCACCAAGGAGTCCGACCTCGACGTCGGTCTCGGGGTCCGGTGTCGTGCTCTCATCGACCGTTGGCTCGGGGCGAGATGGGAAAACACTATCCGCGATGGGCCCCACTCTTCTTCACCAGTTCTCCGACCCGAGAAAAGAGGTGCGTGATGAATCGGATGCATGACGGTCTGACCACAGCGTGCGCGCAGGTAGATCTTGCACCACACCCGCTCTACCGCGATGATCCCTAAGCGAGAGCCTCCTCGCATTTTTCCACTGTTTCTCCACCGAGCTCGCAATGAGCCACAGCGCCCAGACCCTCCTCGCACGTGGGTCAATGGCTTGTGGCGCAACCCATGTGCCCTGAGTATCGACAACGAGAAGCGTTGGTGCGCTGCACTCGACGTTGCATGGGAAATCCTCATCACCGCACTCGCCGTCTTCTGGCATCGTTACCAACACAGTTCTCCTAATTGCCTCTTTTACTATGCATGTACGCATGCAACTGTTAGGTGTATGATTACGAGACTTTCGTTCTTCGCACTTGTGAAGTACATGGTGATGGGATGGGTGGCGCTGCACCGGTCGGCGTAAATCCGGCCCGGGGTCTGATGAGCGAGTGAGAGCCAAATGCATGTACATCCAAGTTGAACACCCGTCCCGCGGATTACTTACAACCCCCGTTTGCAGACATAATTGAACCCCAAATGCGCTCAATGCACTGGCACTTGAAGTTCAGTCACACTCCGCGTTCGACAGGAAGCACTACTTTTATTCTGATCTGCCCGCAGGCTACTATGGTGCGTCTTGGCCACGTACACATGTGCGCGGGGCGCCTATACCGTATGTTTCGGGTAGTAACTTAGGCTTTAGTGGTGGTTACTTGGACTCGGGCGTCCGAGTTGGAATCACCCAGATACCTCGAGTAACGTCGAAACCTGGATTTTGTACAAGGGATGCTCTGTTTCTGTTTTTGGTCTCCAGAGGAGGAACGTGCCGAAGCGTCGTATTTTTTGGGAACTTGTACCGCGCCGAGATCGACTCAGCGCATCCAAGACGGCACTGGACCGCCCCCGTTTGTGGACACCCGCCAGCCGAAGAACCTCCTCGACCGCCCACACAAACCACTTCTCACTCCACTTCTCCATCTTTGTTCGTACACTGGCACAGTTCCGCAAGCCTGCACGCGACGGAAACTCTGCGGAGGGCGTAAATCATCGCAGGCGAGTTCTCGTATCGCGACTTCACGACTCAAATCGTTGTTGTACGGACGAACGGTTGTTTCTTGACTTTGTTGCCAGGTTCACCGTAAGTTGCAGCTCGAAGCCCTCCGTGGCATACATGGTAGACGATCTCAGTCCAATCATTCAAGGTAAGTAATACAGACAGCGAAGTTGAATACAGCCTGTTTCTGCCAGTGACCTATGTTCCAACTTCTAGTAACGCTTTCTGCACTGACATATCACGTATCATGCTAAATTTACAACATATATGTTGCACGTTATTTAAGAGATATCCACAACCCTCCGAGAGAACTTGTGTTTCGAGACGATCTCCCAGAACCCGATACCCTGTTGCTTGGCGATCTCAAGCTCGATCGCAGATACCTCGCGCTTAGAATCGGGACCCGCAATCGCACCAGCCCCCCAAGGTGATCCTAACAGCCGACGTCGTCGATGAAACGCCCAACAGAAAGGCAACAGTCAACCTTCGCAACCCAGGGCCATACAAGCGAAAGAGCGCTCACCACCGTGAACCTCCGTAATGTTAGAGAATAGTTCAGACGTGCGGCCGTATCCAAGAGGGACGTAGATGATACCGTGGTGTGTGAGGGCGGATATCGAGTTGATGATGGTGGTTTCTTGACCACCTCCTGGTGTTCCGGTAGAGACGAAGACACCAGCAAACTTGCCTATCAAGGCATTTTTCTCCCAGAGGGTAACGGTACCATCCCAGAAAGTCTGTCAGATATGGTCGCGCTGGGTTAGCTTGGGTGCAAGGAGGTGGGTCAGACCATGAATAATAGGTTATCTCACCTTCCACTTGCTAGGAAAGTTTCCAAGCGAAGAAGGAATGCCGAAGAGGAATGCATCAAAGTTTACAAGCTCCTCCGGAGCAAGGGTGGGGTATGTTGTCTTGATGGTCCCAGGGATTCTAGATACGGGGTCAATTCTACGTTTGATAACAGGGCATGGTGGGAGGCTCGGAGAGAGAAGGTCGCACTGGTAGATGGTTGCATCGCCGCCAGCTTGCACTATCCCTTGTTTGATAGAATCAGCAACTATAACATTGGTCAGAGACTCAGTGTACGTGGAATCGGTGAGATGTAGTAATCACGTTTGCCGACGTGACCATGCACTGTGTAGATGATGATAGCTACCTTGGGGGAGGACATGTCTGGCAGAAATGGAGGGTATGATGTGGAAGTCAGGCTTTAAGGTCGACAAGGAGCGTTAGGAGCGGTGCCGGTATTTGTAGGTTGCCAGTTGGCGTCGTTGAAGCGAGAAAGAATGTCAGCAGGAAGAATGGTGACCACAACCATGAGGTAGAGTACATAAGGAACACGACACATTTGAATAGGTGGGATGTAAGTTACCCGTAATCGATAGCCCGCTGTGCGCAAGGCTTGCTCATTTCTGGAAGGACTAGTAATCCAATGCCAAACGTAAAAGGCTGAAAGGGAACGAGCACCGATATGATCGACTCCTCAGTAGACGAGATTTTCCTCTGGCTGACGGAGCATCTCGCACTGGCACGTAGAGTATCGCGTTTCCGAAATCATCTGCCAGAAGATAATCTGCCAGGTATCACCACTGTAATGAAAGCGGCTCAAGTGCAGAAGCAAGTCACTTACGTACCATTCCTGAACGCGAATAACCATGGCCGCATGAGGAAGAGACAGACTACCCTGAACTAGCCCCCACCTAGCCCGGGTGTTTTTTTACATAGAATGGAACCAGACGTAGACAATTGAGAGAATGAGGTATAAATATATCATAGTAGACGCAACACAGGAGACAATGCGAACCTTCGCCTCCCAAGGAGCCTGAGAGTCCCCCCGGATCCGAAAAGCAGCGGAGCCGGATAGCGAGCGGGCCGAGCGTAGTTACACATATGTATCGGAATAGTTTGTACTAGGCTGTAAGGAAATAGTTGATCAGCAAGTTACATTCGCTTATCAGCGTTTGCACCCCCAATGGAATCCCGGCGGCCCAGTCGACTTCCTGTTACAGCATCAATTACATCTTACATCACTCCAGGTGTCGCACGAGCTCTCGTAGCAAAAGAGACAGCGCCCTCTGTCTACTTTGTGTCTAGCCACATCGACTTTCAAAGAGGAAAATTCGTACGGGGTATGTACCGTCAGACGGATAACGTTTACTTACAGCTTACGAGGAGTCGCACCAAGACTACATAGAGTTCCTGCTGGCACGGCCGACTCTTCTCAATGCTTGCTTGGTTTGCAGGACCCCTTCTTTCACCCCGACCCTTTCGCACTGCTTCAAGCTCTGCTCGTACGCACGGTCGCGCGGTCTTCGTCCATCTACCATGATCACAATCCTAATTCGAACCTTTGATCAGACAACGAGAGGAAGCTCTCACCTCCCGCAACGTGCCGAGATTAAATAAGACTGCGCCCAATAGAGTATGAGGAGGGTAAAACGAGCGGACGTACCCCCACAGTGATCTTCAATGTTCATCGTCTCCGTATTCGGTGGAAGAAGTAGCGATATGGCCTGTAAATAAAGGGGCATGGCATACCTTTCGCTGAGTTCGTACGCTGGCATTTATGAC
>JBBPSD010001065.1:0-12440 GCA_038093415.1 Xerocomellus chrysenteron | reverse complement strand
TGCTGCGTGAATGGGATGGAGGAAGTCCTCCGTGTCCCAGCATATCAGGCGTGTCCGTGTTAGGCGCCGCAAGCGATTGGCACCATGTCTCGCCCTAGACCCCATCTTGCGGGTCCTATGGTGGGCTCCGTCTCATCGCCCATCATTACGTCGTCATCTTCATGCGCGGAGACGATCTTCTCCAATTCCCTTGTCGCCGATAGGATCGCGATAGCGAGGCGCGGACCCATGCCAAGAATCTTTTCCCCCTCGGGTGAGCTGCGCATCCTGCCCTTGAGCGCCACGCGGTACAGATCCGGCTCTGGTTTCGAACGTGGAAAAATCGCTCGTGGTGGTAGCGATTTTCGCGTCGGAGCGAGTGGCGATGTGGTGCGACCGTGGGGTACTGCGGGCTGGGACTGTTTGATTACCACACGGATGCCACGTTTGGAGGTGGATGTTCCGGAATGTGATGGGGGTGGGGCAATGGTAAACTCGGCTCGCCTACGGCCGGGTTTCGCGACGTCCCGACCTCGTAGCTCTTTGTAGTGGAGGCGAGCATGGTTTAGAGGAGCGATGCGGGGCGAGGGTGAGGGGTGGGACGTCATATGGAGGAATGAGCCACTTTCCGAGTGGCTCTCGTCGTTATAGTCGGACAAGGAAAGGAATGATTCGGTACGACGTAGCATCGTGCGGGACGTCTTTCGGGGTAGAGGCTCGAAGAAGGACGTGGTGCGCTTGCGTGGGTTTGGAGAGGGAGAAGGGAGCGGAGGGACGACAGAACACGAAGGCATAAGTAGCGTGGAAGGAGAGTGAGACCCGGTGGAGGTGGACAAAGGACTTGATATCCTGTGGCCGAAACAAAAGCAGTGCCTTACCTGGGATAAAGCCGGAGTAGATGTGATCGGGCAAATGATGACTAATCAAAGCGATCTGTCTCGACTCTCGGGAAGGAGATTCATTCCCACACCGTCCACAGCTGTCAGAGTCAGATGTTGAAATGACTCACCATTGGAACCTCAGGCTGTCCACTCCGGGTCCAGGAATAATGGCTGGCTTCTGATCCAATATGAAATGAAACGAACGAATCGATACAGATCAATACATTGAGTACTGTGCATGCATGGAGAAACAAGCGGCACCGTTTTGGGCATTCTGGAACTGTGGCGTTCCTATCCGAAATGAAGTCGGAAGGGATGGGACAACAAAAGGCCTTCCACTCAGACGCCAGCAACTTACCCCAGTCCAGATCGTGTCTTCCAGATTATGGAAAAAATGACGCCACCGTAGGAGCCAAAACAGTGTCACTGAACCACCGCCGAGTGATGCCGGCCACAACCGTTGAGGCCGTTCTTGTTCGAAATGAACACAGCTTCCCGCATTATTACGCAAAACCTTCACTGGTTACTTTGTGTCCTCAAAGTCGAGTGGGGTGCCCATGGTGGCGATCTGTGTCTCCGGGGTAAACGGCGGACAATCTTCGTGTTCAGCAGGTCGCCACCATCAGAGATTGGAGAGAACAAACCTGACTTTTTGGTGGTCCATCGCGTAAGGAGGACGTTGTCACATGACCAAAATGAGAAAGTCGCTTAACGGGTGAGAAAGTGAGACAGAACGCAACGGAATAACGAGGGAACGTGATACGAGCACTAGTCACAACAAAACTGGGATAAAATGGCAGAATTTCTGAGGAAGTGTCGCTGACAGTCAGACAGTTATGTCTATCAGTGGTAGCACGATTGACGCCATGTCCAAATCCGTCTCATATAATATCCTATGAGGCGGTCCATGCTCTTCCATGCTCCACAAAATGATGAGCTTTCTTCGTTTACTCCACTGATAGTCTACCTCGTGTTGGAGATAATCTATCGATGGTGATCGTGCGTTAATATACAAGGTCTGCCCTAAAGCCAGCAAGGTTCAGTTGTTGAAGCGACTCTAGTTATGTAGTCGAAGGACTTATCAATGTATGCTACCCCTTTGGGTCGAAATTCCGGACACTGGCGATTTAAACCCCTTCGAATCGGCTCCAACCTCGCCCCTCCCTTTGCCTTCCCTCGACGGGCCTACTGCCTAACGTCTCGTCCCTTATCGTAATCAAAATCAAGCATTCACCCGGCACCTTCGACCTCGAACTTCGACCGCTTTAAACAGAACATTGAATTTACCCCACACGGATGTATATCTTACCGAGGGAGCATGACAAACTCTTACTTCACCAGGTACATTTATTTATCGAATAGAAGCTTGATGAACACACATCATACCCGGTTGGACATAGGCAGGTTCCCTTGCCCAGAAGCGACTCGCGCGGGGATTGCAGCTGAACATCAACGAAGCCACTGCGCTCATCGCTTCGCAACTCCAAGAACGTATCCGCGATGGTCGCCAATCCGTTTCCGATTTGATGGATTACGGTAAAACCTTGTTGGGCCGCAGGGTCGTCCTCCCTGGCGTTGCGGAAAGACTAGAGAACATCCAAGTGGAGGGAACCTTTGCGGACGGGTCAGTCTTTAGCGATGTTGGTTTGGTCATGAGCTGACCAAATTATTGAACGGTGGTATTTCAGTGTTTTCCTAGTGACCGTACATGATCCTATATGTACCGATGACGGCGACCTCGAAGCTGCGCTTTACGGATCATTCCTACCTGTTCCTGCTATCGACACGTTCCCACCAGCACATCGCCGTCGCGGTGGTCTCCCAGGTGCCATCATTCCCAAACAAGATCCCATCGTGATCAACCGTGGTCGCGAAAAAATCAAGATCAAAGTCACTAACGACGGCGACCGTCCCATCCAGGTAAATTTACAAGTCGACATGTTCTCCTGAGATGCTCATCAACACAGGTCGGTTCACATTACCCCTTTGCCGAAACGAACAGGGCGCTGGTGTTCGATCGGGAAAAAGCGATCGGGAAACACCTCGATATAGCCGCTGGATTGGCTGAACGATTTGAACCTGGCGATAAAAAGACCGTCGTTCTCTGTTCTTTTGGAGGGAAAAAAGTGGTCAAAGGATGCAATGGGGTCACTGAATTCGTTGCATCCAAGTTGGCAGCGGGCATCTCCGAAGACATCTTCAAAGGTTTTGGTCATCTTCCCGAGCCAGATGCGTTGCCATGGAGGAAAGAAAAGGAGATCAGTCGCAAGGACTACTTATCCTACTATGGTCCCACAGTCGGGGATCGCATTCGTCTCGGGGACACGAGTCTTTGGATCCAGATCGAACGAGACTCGGTGAGCCAGATCATCGTTCTGGTTCGTTTAGCCGCGCTAAGTTCGCGTAGGCTGTATATGGCGACGAAGTCAAATTCGGTGGTGGTAAGTCGCAGCGCTGATAGTTCCACGAAGTGGCTTCAGTTTGGATCTAGGCAAGACCATTCGAGATGGCATGGGCCAAGCGTGTGGACGGAGCTCTGCTGAGGCACTCGACCTTGTCATTACAAATGTTGTGATCATTGATTGGACTGGTATATACAAGGTAAGGCAACGTCCCGTGGCTTTATCCGCTCCCTGATGGAATCGTAGGCGGATATCGGTGTTAAATGTGGCAAAATCGTAGGTATTGGCAAAGCCGGGAACCCCGACGTGATGGATTCGGTCCACGACGATTTGATCATCGGCTCATCAACAGAGGTCGTCGCCGGGGAGAAATTAATTGTCACAGCCGGGGCCATTGATGTGCACGTCCATTACATCTGTCCACAGCAGGTAAACGAAGCTCTCGCTGTCGGTACGACGACGATGATCGGAGGTGGCACTGGTCCTAGCGCCGGTTCGAATGCGACCACATGTACACCTAGCCCCTTCTATATCAAGGCTATGTTGGCCGCCACGGATGGTCTCGCTATGAATTTCGCGTTCACAGGAAAGGGGAATGATTCTGGCCGTCCAGCCCTGGAGGAGATCATAAAAGCAGGTGCTGCAGGGCTTAAAATCCATGAGGATTGGGGCGCCACACCGGTTGTCATTTCGAACTGTCTAGATGTTGCAGATGATTATGACGTCCAGGTCAACATCCACTCTGACACTCTGAACGAGAGTGGTTTCGTTGAGGGTATGTTTGTTTCAAACGAGTGACTCACCGGCACTCACCTGCTTTAGCCACGATGGACGCCATTGGTGACCGTACAATCCATACGTACCACACCGAGGGAGCTGGTGCGTATGTTGTGATACCATCTACTTCGCTGCGTTAATACTTCATCAGGCGGCGGACATGCTCCTGACATCATCGTCGTCTGCGGACGTTGTAATGTTCTTCCATCGTCTACGAATCCTACTCGTCCTTTCGCTTTAAATACCCTCGACGAGCATCTTGACGTGAGCTGAGGTCACTCACAACCGTTTCGCGTACGATATGCTGACCCATTTCGTCCATAGATGCTCATGGTCTGTCACCACCTCGACAGAAACATCATTGAAGATCTCCGCTTTGCGGAATCTCGGATCCGTGCGGAGACGGTTGCCGCCGAGGACGTCCTTCTCGACACAGGCGCGATTTCCATGATAAGCTCTGATTCACAGGCGATGGGACGGGTTGGCGAGGTTGTTTCAAGGACGTGGCGGACTGCGAGCAAGCTCAAGTTGAACCGGGGTCCTCTTACCGAGCTCGGTGATACCCACGAATGTGACAATGGTCGCGTGAAGCGCTACATCGCGAAATACACCATCAATCCGTGCGTGTCCAAGTGTATCGGTGTAGCCGTTTGTGCACGGGGCTCATGATGTTCTGACTGGTTATAGTGCGATCACGCATGGCATCAGCACACACGTTGGATCGATCGAAGTGGGCAAAGTCGCCGACCTCGTTCTTTGGAAACCTGAAAACTTTGGAGCGAAACCGGAGATGGTGCTCAAGTCGGGCGTCATCGTATGGGCCCAGGTACGTTCTTGCTTTTTTTCTTTGTCCCGCTTCGACGCGCGATCTCTGCGGACTAGATTTCAACTGACGTTCCACCTAGGTGGGCGAAGCGAACGCATCCATACCGACCGTGCAGCCGTCGTACGGCCGCCCGATGTGGGGCACTTTCCCTGCAGCCGCCGCCCTAAACTCGATCGCCTTTGTCTCAAAGGAATCCATCAAATCCGGTACCATCGCAGAGTACCACCTCGCCAAGCGCGTCGAGCCCGTCTTCGATTGTCGCAAGGTGACCAAGAAGGATATGAAGTGGAACGACGCGTTGCCGAAGATGGCCGTCGACCCGGAGAGTTACGAGGTACTCGCGGACGGGTTACTGGCGGACATTGAGCCCGCGTGTCATGTGCCTCTCGGGCGGGAGTATAATTTCTTTTGAGCTGACAAGGCGACGGAGGTTTGTGGGCGGGAATCAGGCGAAAGAAATGTGACAGTGGGATGTCATGAAGTGATGAGATTGCTTTGTATTTTGTAGTATGTTACTATGTGTCCAGTGTATCTAGGTATGTAAGATAAAAAGTACGGAGAAAGCAGTGGATCTTATGTACTACATTGCTATTCAGTTCGATAAGAAAGCATAAAGTACCGCACAAGAAAGTAAAACGAAACGCCCACGATGCACTACGTATAAAGTTGAATATCGTTACAGTTTGTTCCCGGTTGAAAGAATATTGTCACCCTCAATAAATCAATAAACACTCACGTCGCGAAACAGGGTCGCAGACTCGTTCGCGAGCAAGCCATCGTCCAGAATCTCCAGGTAGTCATCATGGGTCCCGTCGTCGCTCCCGTCATCCATGGCTCGCCGGTGGGCGGCAGCGCACGGCGCACCCACGCGAGAAAACGGTATGGATCCTGCACCGGTGACCGCAGCGACCTCGGCCCAGAGACTCTTCTCCTCGTCGTCCATTTCATACGCAAAGACCTCCCGGATACGGTTAGCGAGGACAATACGATCATCGTCCATGACGGACGTGTTCGCCCCGCGGGAAGGAAAACCATGCAACTTGTTGCGCTGGACGTGATGGGTCTGCTGGTGGCGGAAGCGGAACGCCAGTAGCCTTTTGCCAATGGTGTCCCGTTTACACTGCTCACAATGCATGCAGGTGGTATCCCAGTCGAACGATTGATAACTGTCACAAACCCTGTAAAGAAGACAGGCGAGACATACGATGAGATCCAGCGGCATTACAACAGCACCGGAAGAGAGGAAGGCACATACGTTCGTGCTCGCCTCGACGGACACTTGGAATACCGGGGGGAAGGATTGTTCGATTGGGACGGCATGCGCTGTTCGTATGCCGGATCAGTGGACAGATCGAGTGCCAGAGTTGCGGCGCGAAGGGGGCTCAATGGAGATATGATCTTCGGAGCATACTTATTCCGAACTGCATGACACAGGAGACGCTCGAGATCTTCCTTTGACGTTCTGGCATTGCCAGCGGCCGCCTGTACTGTTTCCGGCGATGTAGTGTTCAACAAGTATATTTCATTCTTCCATTTTGCCTGTAGTCTAGGTGAAAGCGGTGAGGAACACCAAGAAAATTTAGAAGGATCGTGTGATTGTGCCGCTGGAGAGTTCCGAATGTGTGACTTGAGTGATGTGATGGATACAACCCGGCTCCGTTCCGCGCCTATGGGCGGCACGGCTTTTGTGCACTCTGAAGCCCTTAAAGGCTGAGATCCGAGAGCCAAAGATAACGATACCGAACCGCGAGGGAGCAGGTCCGAAGTGGAACCACTGCGCCGCAATTCGGGTCGGCGAGGTGGAAGACCTGGTGGTGTGGGATATACCAACGAACCAGGGGTGACAACAAGTTCGTGGTCAGCCTTTGTTGGTTCAGAGTCTGACCGCCAGAGCTGCCTGGGCGGCTGGCGTATGGATGGCGTGGAACTAGTGCATGACCGAATGGGCTGAGGCACATTCTCGGATTTCCACCCGGTTGCCTGTATAGGCTGGGTCATGGTCGTGGTGGGCTCTGTCCGGAAGGAAGCTGGTGGGTGCCAGGTAAGAGTAGATTCAAGAAGAATGGCACATGACAGCTTCTCCTCATCCGAGCCATGTAGAGGTCCACATTGCGATGCCTGATGCCCCGCAAGACTGCTGTGCGACGATCTAGCAGTGCCTGGAGTTGGAATGGGAGGCGGCCATGAGCAGACGAGAGCATCGGAGATGCCGCTACGTTGGATTCCGCAAGAACCGGAACTCACGGGTTGTTCCGGGTGTAAAACCCGAAGATCGGGGACCGAGGATGGAATAACAAAGGAATAATGCGAGGCAGAGCCGGTCAACTGAGAATCCTGGCTACGCCTATTCTACAAGTCCGATGCAGACAACGGATCTAGTACAGGGTGCAACAGCTTTCAGCCGGTATCTTGGCTGGGGAAGCACCGCAACTCACCCAAAGGTGCTCGTCGGGAAGGGTGCACGTCACGGTGCTTGAGCTCGGGCTCTGATGGATCCTCCTCGTGCTGTGCAAAGGATCTCTTTGGAGAGTGTATTGGATTTTCATTCTTGGTTTGGAGCTTGTGGGAAATGGTGCGTGAAGTGGTGAAAGTGGAGGATGGTGGAGCAATCATAGAGGATACAGGAAAGAGACGATGTGGAAGGGTACAAGTTGGGGGTGGTTGATGAGATTGAACTGGCGAGTGCCGAGCCTGACGTATAAATGTAGTCGGTGTGGGTCATTTTTGCACTGCTTGTGCCATGCGGAGCATCGCCGTCCGGTTCTGCCATGTCAATTGCCCCGAGGCCGAAGGGTGCCTTTCTTTGGACCCACACAATCAAGCCAACGTCTGACGTGAGGTAGCGAAAACGCTCAAAGAGTACGACTTCGCGCTGGAAACGCGGAGAAAATACAGCTCGCCATCACACCCGCAAGGCACAAGAAAGGACAATTGAAGCGTCCTGTTGCTGACTCATCGAATGGCCATTGTATTGCCATTGGGTCAATGGGAGCAACAATGTTATTGTAAGTAATTAGGAGTGGTTACATCAAGTACAAAGGAGTGGATGCATGGTAAAGGATACAGCAACACAGATGACGAACAAAAGAGTGCTAACAAAAGATTCGTGGTGCGAGTTGGGCGTCAATAATGCAGTCATCCGCGTGGCAATGGCAGCGCGGCGAAAGTACCGTCATTCAAAGTTCTAGGTAGGCGTGGAGTTCGTCGATTGGGTGGAGGACTTCATCGCTTGGATACACCTCGGGAAATTCCATTGCGGTAAAAGCTTTGGTGGCCTGCTGCGCTGCAAACGAGAGCTGATCGAGCGAATGTTGTCTGTGTAGAAGAGGCGAATCCGACCTTCCTAAAGAAGTGGGACTATCGGGGATAGGTGTGATGAAGTGGAATTGCACGCTACCCCGCGAGGCGCGCCAGCTGGAATCAATCGTAAAGTAGATCGCATTCCCTTCCATGTCTTCTGGCGAAAGAACTGCTTCAGGAGTTGCTAACTCGCCAGGCGATGTCAGGCTACGTGGACTATTGCCTTCTATGTTTTGGGGTACCGCTTCAACAGGCAAAGGCGCAGCAGGTTGAAATGTGACCCCCCGTCCCAGCGGTGCTGCCGGGTCATTGAGATTTGGCGCGGACTTGGCGTACCTAAGCTTTTTCTTCAGCCGGTCCTGCGCCATCGCGCGTAGTATCTCGAGTGCATTGGGAGCTTTTTTCTCTGTTTCCTTCGTCTCGGGGAGGGACCTGAAGAAAGCAAGGTAAGAAGAGGGGGGACTTGAAACCTGAGGTCATCGAATTACCTTGCGCTGAGGAAATCCCATCGTTTCCGTGTTCCGGTGGTGTGAGTCGTGCTTGTTATGGATGGATCAGTAGAAGTTAAGGCAGGCAGAGTATTGTCAGGCTCGGGTATGGAAATTGGAGCTGGGATCCGACGCGGGGTGGGATTTTGACCACGTCGCCTCCTGCGATGTGCACGCTATTAATTTAACGATCAACTAATTGCGGTGAAGGAAGTGCAACTGGTACTTGCTGCGCTTAATCCGGCTCCATTCCAGAGCTCGTGAAGCCGATTCATTTCCTCTTCTGAGAGCGTCTTCTCGACGTTTATGGATGGGAGTGCCTTTTCCGTGTTCGCAGAAGTCGCGTTCTTCGAAGAAGGTACGAGGTAGAGTCCTTCGCCCCCGACTACAGTCCCGCCAGTGTTGATGTCCACAGGGATGCCAGGAAGATCTTTATCTCTAAGAGGGAAAGACATGGGGGTCTGCGTGACCCAACTCAACTTTGTGGGTTAGAGGTGAGGAGCTGTCCGCACGTGAGGGAGAGTTTTGGAACCATGATTTTGAACCAACGAGTGCTTGTGGCATCTCCAGTGTGGACTCGCTGCCAAAGATTGTAGAATCGTCCGCTTTGCCCACCAAAGCCGACGCGTCTGTCACGTGCAATTAGTAAGCTACTCGACCGGCCCGATGTTGCGACCTCGGCTTCCGCGCAAATTTCACTCCGCATCAATCTGAGTATCTCAAGCAGCGTCGGGCGATGCCTTCCTGCGGTGCGCTATCTGTCAGAACTCTTCCATATGTTTGCGGAAAATGCAGCCAGTAAGCTATGTCCTTATAGAGAGTCACAGACCCAAGCCCATTGAAAGATAAAAAAGCCGGAGATGAATTGACTCGAATGTCGGTTGCATAAGCGGATGGGACCCATGATGATCGGCTAGGCTGAAATGTGGGCTCTCCTTTTTCTTACGACCCACCATGTCCTCGCAGGTAGACGAGGAGACGCCGTTGTTGCAGGCTCAGAAACAGAAGACGGGCAGGACGCCATTGCCCTGGCGTCAATTCTCTATCATTATGTTTCTTCAGCTTTCGGAGCCGCTCACCGCTCAAGTTATCGCTCCTTTTGCCCCTCAGGTTTGTCCTTGTCGTCTACCGTCTTTCACCTTCTCATTCATATTGCCTTCTTTTCAAGCTGATACGGGACATTGGCATTACGAATGGCAACGAGACACAAGTTGGATATTATGTTGGATTGCTGGTGCGTCTCCATAATCTCTCCTTTCGTTTCAGGTCTTCACGTCAGTTTTTAACTCCGTAGCATTCGTTATTCTTCGCGACGCAAGCCCTTACTGTGCTGCACTGGAGTCGCGTATCGGACCATATCGGCCGAAAACCTGTCATCTTGACTGGTTTGTTCGGCTTGTCTGCTTCAATGTACTGTTTTGGTTTATCGAAGACCTTTTGGGGATTGGTAATGAGGTGCCTTTCTCTCTTGTTGTACACTTTTCTCACTAACTCATGACAACATCCACGTTCACTTAGCCGTTCTCTGAATGGTGCCTTAAATGGCAACATAGGTGTTATAAAGAGCATGATGATAGAGATTACAGACTCCACAAATCTCGCACAGGCATATGCTTATATGCCCATAGCCTGGTCCATCGGTACTACCCTAGGGTTAGTCCTTTGCTGCAATCCTCTGCAATCCTGCTCATTCGAGTGCACATCATATGCGTAGTCCTTATATTGGTGGTTCGTTATCGAAGCCCGTTGAGCGATTCCCAGGCGTTTTTGGAGATTGGGAGTTCTTCAAGACGTATCCTTATTTCTTGGCGTGCGCCGTGCCTGCGACATGGTCCGCTTTTGCTTGGCTTGTTACCTTTTTGTTCTTGAAAGAGGTTAGTATGCTGTACGCCGATTTCCGTCACTGCCTAGCTGAAGGTAGTCACTAGACTCTTCCTCACCGCGTCCCGCTCAGTCAGTTGATCACCGCCAAGTTCAGCAAGAAATCCGCCATGAAGAGTATACCGCCGACACCCGTCGCGTCCTGTGAAACACAGGAGAATGAAAATCCACTACCCTTGCGCGCGTTGTTGGTATCACGTGTACTCATCGCAGCGGGAAATTATGCAACTCTCTCTCTGCTAGACATCGCATTCCGATCCGTGCAACCGCTCTTCTTTGCTACACCAACAGAACTCGGGGGACTTGGTCTCGATCCGCCGCGTATCGGAAATATTCTTTCCGTCTATGGCGTCGTGAACGGATTGTTCCAGATCTTATTCTTTGCAGATTTACATGATCGGTTCGGGTCCAAGGCCATTTTTTCTGTCGCTATGGCTTCCAGCATTCCTTTGATTCTTACTTTTCCGTTGATCAACGCTCTCGCTCAAACCCAGGGATTGAGTTGGATGGTTTGGTCCCTGGTCGGGGTGCAACTTGCCACCGCGACGGTAATGTATATGGGGTATTGTGAGCTGTTATCCGTTAGTTATAAGCCCGCACTACTAATCGACGTGTCCATAGCTTGCGTCTTCATCTATATCGCAGCAGCCTCCCCCAACAGAGCTTCCCTCGGAGCTACGAACGGAATCGCTCAGCTGCTTGTTTCGATCATGCGCGCCATCGGACCCGCCTCGACCACGTCCATGTTTTCGATTTCTATCAAAACTCCCGAACATGCGTGGTTCGTGTACTATTATCTCCTGTCGCTCGCTTGCGTTGGCATTGGTGCCTCGCTGCTACTTCCACGGAAACTCTGGAGTCGCTCGACAGACTAGGACGACCAGATTTCCAGATCTCCTACATGATCCGAACCTCATTTGTCATACCTGCTCAGGATGATCAGTACTCTGCACTAGCACTTTTCACCATGCTTGTTCGTCTCCGTACGATCTCCGTTTCCATCACCATAAAATGTATAATATTCGTTTTTACAGCCGTCTGTGAATCCTTAGAACACCTTTGCATGACGAAGATGACATGGCTTTTTGTCTATCGCTTTGATTGACCAATGTTGCCGTCCTGAACTAAATGTAACTGTTGCGCAGCGTAGATAAAGTGTGGTAGTAGATGATTTGTGAACATACAAGTTTGTCGAGACGAGATCAGGCGAGACTTGAAGCTTGAGAGATCATGGTTGGGGAATGAGATCAAACAGTTAGATAGATTTCCTAAGATACTCAGTGAGTGTCTGGCAACCTGAAGCCGAGAGGTCGCGGCCACAGCCTGAAGCTGGATCACAACCCAGTCTATACGGGAGCATGAGTTGTAGTGTCCGAGTCTGACCAACGTCCCCGACTACAGTCCCGCTAGCACACGGATATCAGGAAGATCTTTCTCTCTAAGAGGGAAAGACATAGGGGTCTACATGACCCAACTCAATTTGTGTGGGTCGTACGCGTGAGAGCGCGAGGTGGCGCAGCGTCTTTGTCTCTCCCCACCTCGCACTCGCTCCAGCCAGTCACTCACTGGCTGGTTCTTTCTCGCTCCATTCCCCTGGGAGACTGCGAGGAGAACGAGACCAAACTACGTCGCTGTTCAATGCAATGGGATAATTTTACCTTTTCTTTCACCCGCACTCCTGCGTCCTAAAACCCTCACCGGTTTAATTTTCCCATTCTCACACCCAGTGCTCGCCGCAATCATGCAGATCTCGCTGTACCTTCTGTGACAATCACGTCCACTTGGCAATCACGCCATCATCCCCAGATCAAAACCCATTGATAGCCAGGTGGTCGTCTGGGCTGTCACTGCCAACTCACCAGCTCGTCGGCCCTCTCTCGTGTCGACGTACCTTGCGTCGACCTCG
>JBBPSD010001064.1:0-12448 GCA_038093415.1 Xerocomellus chrysenteron | reverse complement strand
CAAAGACGCTTCCCACTGTGGAAAAGGCTCTTTAGATCCACAGGAAGTGGCCCCCAGTGCTTCTTTCTGATGTTGGTGAACGTCGTCATGACAGCTCAATTTCCGGGCATAACGAACGGATACTTCATAATCGGAACTCATGTAATGGTCTGCGTATTTTCCTTTGGCTTCCTTTGCTCGACTTACAAATGGATCGGCATTATCCAGGAAACGTTGCCTGCACTGGATGGTGTGTTTTTAGAGCAGGTACTGCCAAATCGATGCCATAAACACCTTTAGGTACTACGCTGAATCGTGAGCGCGTAGGTTCAGGTTCAGCGCCATGATCGGTGTGCTCCCTCGGGAACGCATCGAGAAACAGACCGTTGTGCCAGATCTGTACTGGAGGCCCATGATGAAGGGTGTTGTGCTTTCAGCGAAGCGGGCATCAATGTTTTACCTTCGGTACGTTACGGATCAGAGCGCCCAGTGTTTCATTTCAGGCGCTGACGCTTCTTATACGTAGATCCTCAACGCTGCCATTCTAACATCTGCGCGGTCTGCTGGTTCCGGTGACATCTACTACCTCGCATCACGTTATGTATGCAGACCATCACTGAAGTGATCGCATTTGTAACTAACAGAATGGACTTTCATTCCACTGCTTTGGTACAATTGAACTCCTGTACCCTTTCGAGGTGTATGGGTTGGTGTCAGTTGAGTAGGCTCACGGACATTCACCTGATCATCCGGCGCAGATGGCGGCACTCAGCTTCGACCATGATGGGCGATCAATTTTGCAGTGTGCATGTCTGCGACCGGAACGGTATTACTGACCTGGCACGCAATTGAGTCTGTTATAATGTGCAGCGCAGTTCGCAACCAAGACAACCTGCTGGAATGTCGAAGAAGTGACTCGAATTATGGTGTTGCTTCACTTGACAACATTAGGTTTCCAAAGTCCCATGGTGGCTGTGCGACGCCACAGAAAGAATGGACGACTTCTGATGCAATCAAACCGCCCGTGAGAAGCATCAACCGCCTTTTTGTGCAAACTACTGGATTAAACCACCAGGTCGTTCTTGGCCCCGACGACGGCGCAACTTATGGGCATGAGTAAATAATTGTCAATGGGCTGGTGGGTGTCAAGATGACGAGGAAGCAGTGACGCACTACTTTGCTCGGAGAACAATGACGTGAAAAAACCATAGCAGGCGCTGAAGTGCGTCTACAGTACAACATATCTAGGCTCCCCATTATTTTGGGAACTATCTTGATTTCCTGTGGCTCTCACACTAGTTTCTCTTTCTTCGTCCATCATGACCTCCCACCAAGGCAACAACGAGACGAAACGCACCTACGATGCCGACGTCAGGTCACAAGCAGAATCTGCCGAGGTTTACACCGCCCTCCATCGCAAGCTGAAGAACCGTCATGTCACTATGATCAGGTACATATCCCTTCATGTTTACCGTTCTACCACTGGCTGACCCTTGCTTCCAGTATTGGTGGTGTCATCGGTACCGGTCTCTTCCTGGGATCAGCAACATCCCTCATGAATGGTGGTCCCCTCGGTATTCTCTTGGGCTACTTGTTCGTTGGAACGATATGCGTTGCTACAATGGTCTCTTCCTGTCTCCACCAATCCCAGGAACACGTCATCTTATCTCTCGTCACAGCTTTCTCTCGGTGAAATGATAGCTTTCCTACCACTCCCTGGCGGTTTCATCAAACTGGCTGAACGATTTATTGATCCTGCCTTTGCTTTTGCAACTGGCTGGAATTATTGGTATGGATGGACGGTGAGATTAGTTCAGCATCAAATCTAGCACCGTCACTCATCCTGGGACGTAGCTGGCCCTTCCTGGTCCGTATGATCAAATATGAAGGACCCGCCCCCTAGATACTGAATGTCTTTCAGCCGAATTGGCTGCGGCGGCCGATCTCACCAGTTTTTGGGACACGACTATCAACCCTGCCGTTTGGATTTCCGTGTGCTTGGTCGTGGCCGTTGGGATTAACGCCCTCGGCGTCGGTAAGCAATCTCTGGATAATTCATTTCCTTTCCTCACAATCCGCCGTAGGTGCGTACGGAGAGGCAGAGTTCTGGTTCTGGTGAATCCCAGGGTTATGCTTCCTTGCGCTACCTCGCTCACAGATCTATCTCTAGCTCGATAAAAGTTTTTACAATAACAGGAATGATTATTCTTGGCATAATTGTCGATTTAGGTGGAGGCCCAAACCATGATCGCATTGGGTTCCGATTTTGGAAGAACCCAGGACCATTCACGGACTACTACGGGTTCACTGGTCCAAAGGGTCACTTCCTCGGCACCTGTAATGTGGCTACTCAAGCTGCGTTCTCGTACTTCGGCACCGAAGCGGTAGCAGTTCGTAGTCTCGTCATAACCCTTTTCTACCCCGCTTGACCTATCATCAGGTAGCAGCTGCTGAAGCAAGGAATCCCCGGCGGAACATCCCAAAGGCAATCGAGAGGGTTTACTTCCGTGTCCTGGTATTGTACCTCGGGGGCGTGCTCGTTATTGGTTTACTCGTCCCTTCCAACAACCCATTTCTTGACCTGAACTCCAACAATGCCTCTGTCTCGCCGTTCGTCATTGCTGTCAAGGAAGCGGGTATCAAAATTTTGCCTTCGGTACGTTACAGATCAGAGCGTCTAGTTCGTTTTCAGACGCTGACACTTCTTATAGATCATCAATGCTGCCATTCTAACCTCTGCGTGGTCTGCTAGTTCAAGTGACCTCTACCTCGCATCGCGTAGTTTATGTATGGAGACCGTATTTTCAGCGAGGGCACTCGTAACTAACACATTGTCTCACAGACGGTCTTGCTGTGTCTGGCGGTGCTCCAAAGATATTCAGTCGTACAACGCGTTCTGGATTACCCTACGTTGCTGTCGGAGCCTGCTCTTGCTTTGCGTTCCTCGCCTACATGACGCTCGGGAACAGCTCCGGTATCGTTTTTACCTGGCTCGCCAATTTCTCCGCTACCGCTGGTTTGATCACCTGGTTCGGTATCGGAGTGATATATCTCAGGTTCTACGAGGGATTGAAAGCGCAGGACATCGACAGGAAAACGTTCCCGTTTGCCCCCAGAATGCAGCCATTTGCCGGATGGTGGTGTGTCTGTGGGTCCGGGCTCATACTCATCGTGGGTGTTTTTTTATTCTTGCGTGTCACGACTGAATTGGCTGACGCCCACCCCGGTCCCGCGCCGTCTACGCCTTGCACTGATTTCCTCCAGTTCAGCGGTTGGGAAGTGTTCCTCAAGGGTAATTGGTCCACCGCCACGTTCGTGACCAACTACTTCCCGATTGTGTTCTTCCCCGTGATCTACGTCGTCGCCAAGCGCGTCATGGGCGTGAGCACCGTCAGTGCAGATGATATGGACTTTGTCAGCGATGTGGCAGAATTCGATGCGATGACGTGCGCACAACTTTGTTGTCGTCGTGAAAAACGGCGAGTGCGCCCACGATGCTGACCCCGCGAATAGATACGAAGACCCCCCACCCAGGAACAGGATGGAGGCGTTCTGGATGTGGCTGGTACGTACCGCAATGTGCCTGTGTCTCCATTTCCTGCATGTCCTCACCATTGCCGTTTGCTTAGATGTAATTGATCCGTCGACACGCGCCCCATGAGTACTCAGTGACAAGTGGGATGGCATTGAGAAGGAGTAGTATACACGGCCATACATCTCGTTCACTCTTCGCACTGATTCAATGTAGCTTTTATGGCATTCCGCGTGTGCGCAGGCACCTCCCAAAGGAGGGGATCGTTCCCAAAGTGCCTAGTTGGCTTATAATATAATTACGCACTGCACACCTGCGCCAAGCAAGGTTTCCGCGCAGGCGACAATTCCCAAGTTCTAACGTCACATGTAATTCATTTTCTTTGGACGTCGCTCGGGAGCGTGATCGGAGGTCAGGTGAAACGAACGTCGAAGGTACATGCAATGAAGTAGTACTAGGAATGTGGCGAGGGGATGGGTGGTCCGGCTCCATTAACTGTCCTGGGACTGTAGGTGAGCTACTGACCCGAAAGTTAGTCGTTATACGACGCATGCAGCGATAGCTACGAATCCGAGGACCAACAACGAAACGGCGTGCAGAGCCCGAATATGGGCCGGTTGGCAACACCACAGCAACGGTGGTACCAACGTAGTAGTCCATGAACGCTGGTAGTAAGTAATCAGTTGATTGGGTATGCAGCCTGAGGGGCTACCTTAGTATACTGTTCGTATCCAACACTCCCCTCCCAATGGAAGGGGGTCAAAAGGTAACGAAATCTCTATCTGAAAGTTCAAAGAACCGTTGCGATCCTATTGTGCGATGGAGCAGTTGCCTAATAAGTATAGTAAGTCGCAGCTAGCGCAGCATGGTCTTGCGGCTACAGTGCACGCAGTCGTCCTCGATGGTTCTAGAGCCTTTGTGCCCACGTATCGCGCCTCCAGTCCGTATATGCCAGTGAGGCATCGGACATCCGATCGCTCTGCTTGCCCGACACGGCTTCGACATGATTGTACGACCCGGTTGGCCCTCCTGCTACTGTTGTTCTTCTAGGCGTCATCACGTCGACAGGGTGGGTCGAAATATTCAGTAAGTTGCATGAGGTTATTGGTGGGTGGTCAGGATGGCTCAGGCACACGTGCCATCGTCTTCCTCGTGTATAGCTGGCCCTGACCTTTGTCTCTAGCTAACGGTACCGACTCGAATCGGGTCGTCGCGTGCACCGCTCGTTGCTATCCGTCCTACCTCGTCGCTCAAAGTATCCAGCGCAGACACCACCACTTTGGCACCTCCGATCCTTTGGTACGTCCGGTTCGCCCCTCAACTTGGTTTGCGAATGCGTATCGCCCGCAATTCGTCCATTGTGTCCGTGCTACCATTCGCCTTGCGATCGACTCGGACGTTGTTGCCTTCCAGGTTGGCATCTGCAACGCCCGCCGGTGCGTCCTCTGCATGTGCACTGACCCTCCGCACAGCCGCCCGACTCGATCACTTGACCGCTCGCAGTTCCGTCTTCGTGCTCGTGCGGGCTAACGGCTCTTGCGCGTGTCCGCCGGGTTCGTTTACAGTGTCATCTAGGTCGCCTACGATGCTGCTATCCGGTCATTGCTTGACCCTTTCACTCCCCCTCGAGCAGCGCGCTGGGCTCGTTTGGTGCGCTTGCATTCTCGCGTGCAGTCAGCTTATTGTCACCGCTGTTTGCCTGAGTTCTTAGCTTCCTATCTGCTCCGCATGAGCGGCATGCTCTGGGGTGATTAAAATTTGGTGTCACCGTGGTGGCCTCGTCTTCGGACGTCCCCACCCGATCGTCTCATTCGGCGACACGCTCGGGTGCATGACGTTCTTTGTCATCTTTGTCACCAGCTGCCTCACTATGGCTGGCCGCTACTCCTCGGCCCCTTCTGCCTGCCGGCTCGACCCTGATGTTGGTGATGTGAGCCTCGACGCGCGCTCGCGGCTCCGGCAGCATGTTCGGGTTTGTGGTGTCAGCAGCCGTGTTTGGACCTCCTGACTCGCCACTGTGGGTTTCTGGGGCACTAGTTATGTCTCCATGCCCTCAGCGGTGACAGTATGACCGGTAGCCCGACCTAGGCCACGGCGGCGGCGGAAGTGTCAACCGGGACGCAGTCCATAGCAGCAGTGGTAGTGTCCGAGTCAACCGATGGGGACGTAGTCCTCGGCAGCGGTGATGGGATCGGCGTCATAGGGAAGGACAAATGAACAGGTGGGCGTCTGTGTGCCCCTTGAGTGAAAGGTACCAAACTCAATGAAAAACCTGAACAAAAGAACTTAATTTCTGTAATACGCGTTGTAATGGACGCGGGACCGAGTTCATGACGAAGGTGGCAAATTCAAAGACGTTAATTCATCTCGAGTTCCTTTTCTTCTATTTCCGGGTGATCGCTACAGCTTTTTCGTTTGTCGATTTTCCAGCCTCTTACTCAACCTTGGACTGCGGCTTGCTGATCATTCTTGTCATGATACAGCTTGAGAGTTCGAGACCATCGCGGATGATTGCGAATTCATCTCTCGAGTTGGCCATAGCCACCATATTGACGAAAGAGAAGAATGTGTATACAAAAAGTGGGTCATGAGGAGACTACTAGCTGAGAAACTGACGACGAGCTGCACACCCAACGCTGACGAGCGCGGCAATAGGAAGTGGCGCAATGTTGAAAGGAGAGAGGCTGCGTGCCACTTCCCACCGCTTAGCCAAAGACCACGCACTCGTTTCTCATTACGAGACTTCCTGTACCAATGAACCTATCTGGGACTTGGACGATTGATGCAAACATGTGATGTTAGCTGTCTCTTCCATCATGGCCACCGACAAAGGCAACAACGAGACGAAACTCACCTACGATGCCGACGTCAGGTCACAAGCAGAATCGCTCGAGGTCCACACTACCCTCCATCGAAAGTTGAAGAACCGCCATGTCACTATGATCAGGTATATACCCCTCCGTGCTTGTCGGTCCACCTCCGCTGACCCTTGCTTCCAGTATTGGTGGTGTCATCGGTACCGGTCTCTTCTTGGGAACAGCAACATCCCTCATGAATGGTGGTCCCCTCGGGATTCTCTTGGGCTACTTGTTCGTTGGAACGATATGCGTTGCTACAATGGTCTCTTCCTGTCTTCACCAATCCCAGGAACACGTCATCTTATCTCTCGTCACAGCTTTCTCTCGGTGAAATGACAGCTTTCCTACCCCTCCCTGGCGGTTTCATCAAACTGGCTGAACGATTTATTGATTCTGCCTTTGCTTTTGCAACTGGCTGGAATTATTGGTATGGATGGACGGTGAGATCAGTTCACCGTCAAATCTAGCACCCTCACTCATCCTGGGACGTAGCTGGCTCTTCCTGGTCCGTATGATCAAATATGAAGGACCCGCCCCCTAGATACTGAATGTCTTTCAGCTGAATTGTCTGCGGCGGCAACTCTCATCAGTTTTTGGGACACGACTACCAGCCCTGCCGTCTGGATTTCCGTGTGCTTGGTCGTTGCCATTGGGATCAATGCCCTCGGCGTTGGTAAGCAATTTCTGCGTAATTCCATTTCTCTCCTCACAATTTGCCATAGGTGCATACGGAGAGGCAGAGTTCTGGTTCAGGTGAATCCCAGTACTAGGCTTCCTTCCGTTTCCCGCTCACAGATCTATCTCTAGCTCAATCAAAGTCATTACAATAACAGGAATGATTATTCTCGGCATAATGGTCGATTTAGGTGGAGGTCCAAATCACGATCGCATCGGATTCCGCTACTGGAAGAACCCAGGACCATTCACGGACTACTACGGGTTCACTGGTCCAAAGGGTCACTTCCTCGGCACCTGCAGCGTGGCTACGCAAGCTGCGTTCTCGTACCTCGGCACCGAAGCAGTAGCGGTTCGTAGTCCCATCACGGCCCATTTCTACCCTGCTTGACCTATCATCAGATAGCAGCTGCTGAAGCAAGGAATCCCCGGCGGAACATCCCAAAGGCAATCAAGAGGGTTTACATGCGTGTCCTGGTATTCTACATCGGGGGCGTGTTTATTATTGGTTTACTCGTCCCTTCCAACAACACGTTGCTCAACCTGAACTCTAACAATGCCTCTGCCTCGCCGTTCGTCATTGCTTTCAACGAGGCAGGCATTAAGGTTTTGCCTTCGGTACGTTACAGATCAGAGCGTCTACTTTCATTTTCAGACGCTGACACCTCTTATAGATCATCAACGCTGCTATTCTGTCCTCTGCGTGGTCTGCTAGTTCAAGTTCTCTCTATCTCGCATCTCGTAGTTTATGTATGCGGCCGATCCTTTCAGCGAGGGCACTCGTAACCAACACATTGTCTTTCAGACGGTCTTGCTATGTCTGGCAGTGCTCCAAAGATGTTCAGTCGTACAACGCGTTCCGGATTGCCCTACATCGCCGTCGGAGTCTGCTCTTTCTTTGCGTTCCTCGCCTACATGACGCTCGGGAGTAGTTCCGGTATCGTCTTTACCTGGCTCGCCAACTTCTCCGCTACCTCTGGTTTGGTCACCTGGTTCGGTATCGGAGTGACATTTCTCAGGTTTTATAACGGAATGAAAGCACAGGGTATCGACAGGAAAACGCTTCCATTCGCCTCCAGAATGCAGCCATTTGCCGGATGGTGGTGTGTCTGTGGGTCCGGGTTCATGCTCATCGTGGGTGTTTCTCACTCCTGCGTGTCATGACTGCATTGGCTGACGCCCACTCTATCCCGTGGTCCCGCGCCGTCTACGCCTGGCACTGATCCCCCTCCCACCATTCGCTCCTCTAGTTCAGCGCTTGGGAAGTGTTCCTCAAGGGTAACTGGTCCACCGCCACGTTCGTGACCAACTACTTCCCGATTATGTTATTTCCCGTCATCTACGTGGCCGCCAAGTTCGTCATGGGCGTGCGTACCGTCAGCGCAGACGATATGGACTTTGTCAGCGATGTTGCAGCATTCGATGCAATGACGTGCGCACAACATTGTTATCGTGAAAAAACGGCGCGTGCGCGCACGATGCTGACCACACGCGTACAGATACGATAACCCCCCACCCAAGAACAAGTTGGAGGCGTTCTGGATGTGGCTGGTACGTACCGCAATGTTCCTGCGTCTCCATTTCCTGCATGTCCTCACCATTGCCGTTTGCTTAGATGTAATTGACCCCGTGCACCATCCTTGACGGCCCCTCCATGTGGATATTACGCACCCCATGTCACCTTCGTCGTATATGGCAAACGCATGTTTGACTGCTCCTTCTACTGTAATATCATGGTGCCTCTTCGCTGACCAAGACACTGAGCGATATAATTACATAACCGACCCCAGTATCGTGCCACTCGTCCTCGCTTGCTCATCTGCTCCGACTCGATCGTCGCACCCACCACTCCACAGCCAGCCTCCACATGCTGTTCCCGCCCCTCGAATCATTTCCCCTCTTGCAGCCATCCTCGAAGGTCCCTGAGAAATCTTCGAGGACGGTCGCAGTAGTAAGCATGTGCGAGTGATTGCTCCTGATAGATAGACGTAAGTGCGTCTTACATGTCATCTCGAACGGGCGTGAAAACCTAGCGGATAAAACTCAAAGGTTTGTTGTCCCTCGCGGTTCCTCATCACACGTCGCAGCGCAAAGCAGCCTAACATGGCTGCACAGTCCCCAGCCATCCGAACACGGACGGCTCCAACAGCGGGAAAGGTGCTGCAGATCCAGAGGGAGTGGACCTGGTGCAAATCTTAGATCTATCATAGCAAAGGTACGGTATGTAACTTATACTTAGTTCACGAGATCCAAAAAATGAAGCGAGCTCGTAAAAGAGGTTCCAAGGATTCGAAAAGTGGACGCGGCATTTCAAAGTGCTACGAAGAGCTACGATAACACTGCGATGTCGCGTTCCAACGTGTGGGGGACGCACTGGCACGTTCTCGAACGTTCATAAAAAAGAAACGATGAGAACGCCAAAAGGAATGCAAGGAAAGCGTATCAGCGTCGCGTAATAGATAGCCAGTAGTCAAACTTGAAGCACGTCTAGCGTGCGTGCGCCTTCTATAGTATCAGCGAGTCAAGACTGTCGATGTGAGCTCCTCGTAACCCGAACAGTGATCAGGCTCCCCGAAGCAAACTCTCCTACGTACTAGCGAGTCGGCTACGCGCAATATCGCGTCGTCATGATCTGCGGCCATACATACGATGACAGCCTATGCAATGTGGGCAGCTGAGGGGTGACCAAGTCCCAGTGCACGGAATATACACCTTGATGAGAAGGAGAAACCTAATGTGAGTTGAATGAAAGAGCTGCAATGGAATGTCGCACGCTCAATGTGCTGCAAGCTTTTCCCCCTGCTGACCAGCGATAGACTCTTTGCGATGTAACCCATGACACGGATGGCTGAACCGCGATGGACTTGATGAGGATTAGCTAAAGCGAATGAGTGGCAAATTAGGGATTGCTGCGGTCAATGATGTTTCCGCATCCCCGCGAGCTGATCGTGCTTCCATCCATCGAAGCAGCGGCGACCAGGCATCGTTGCAGTGTCCCGAAATTTTACAAGTACATAAGCGCATAAAATCTGGCCTTCGTTGCTCGTCTGGGAGATCGGTTCGGCACGGCCTGTTCGTCTTCCTTCAGAAGTTGCTGCATGCTGACGCGTCTTCATTCCTTCAAGTTCAATCATGACCATGGTAGTATACTCTCGGACCCTCGGAATCGCCGGCGGTACTTTAGGAAGGCGGGCTCCAAATGCACCTGCTGTCTCACACTCCTCAGCCCACTAATAACTGTCTGTTCACCGGGCTCGAACGCGCACGAACCCCAGTAACAGTGACCCGGCCCGTAGGGTTCGTCATGGGTGACACCGCGGGTCTGGCAGCGCACCGTCACCCGTGCCCCCAACACCGCACCCCCGCGGGAACGGGTCGACACCGACCCGTCTCGCCCGCGGTGTTGGGCCTTCACGCACGGTGACCTTGGTTCGTCAGGATATATTACGGTTGTTGGCCAAAGCAGTCGAGATACAAACCTGCTACAAAGTATTCATTCAGAAGGACACTTTCTCTTCTGTGTACCACGACGAAGGACTGTCGTAAAATCATCCAGACATAAGGCCGTGGTTTGATATATGAAACGACTCTAGACTTACCGGTAATACTTAGCTAGTCCAGCCCCATGCGAGATTTGCGGGCTGGTAGGTTTCCTGTCAGCGAATCGTTGACTGTCAATGTTAGTTCCACAAGACACACGATTTGTGTGAATGCGTGTCTGTTCCGACTTGGAACGCTGACGATTCCATAGATATTCGTGGGCAAGAAACGTATCGGCAAGGAACACACGCCAATTCTCGCCAATTCGTGAACTGACCACGAAATCATCGTACAACAGTACGGCGTTGAAACCGGGAATGGCAGTAAGGGAACAAGCCAACTATGTCGTGATCGCAGGTTATTCAGAACCTTCTCTTGCGGCTTGTAACAGAGCCGGGGTACCATGTCGACGGTAAGTGGGACATACGTATCGAGAGCGTGGTATCGTTCACGGAGTCAAGACGCCCAACAACTTTGAGAAGAGCGGATACCTCAGCTTTGAACGTGTCACCATGGTCGGTTTCACATTTTGTTTGATCGCGTTCTGGGACACTGATGGACAATTGCGGGAACAGTGTCCTAGTCAGATGAGCTTGATCGACTTGTCACTCTTGACGGTCGAGGCGAAGAAGTGGTTGAATGAGCACCATGCCGAGGTCGAGTGGGGTCGTTGCTCGACACACGTGCGCTGGCGTGGCTCAAGAGACAGTGTCGGGCTGTCTGAAGGTGTTGGGTCGTGGATCGTTGGCCACTGTAACGCGCGAGGGCGACTAGAATGTTCACTGCAACTCTATATTAGGCGAGGAGTCATCTGGGAAATGGATGCGTAGACGGTGGAACAATGTGACTTCCATGATTACCTCCCGCGGAGTTGACCGGAATCCGCTGTCGGCGAACTGCTGGAAGGGTCATATCCGGGATGTTTTCAGTCAAAGTCATGGAAGTCATGACCAAGAATCAAACACAAAGTCGACTTTCTATTTTAGGCCACACCCATGGAATGACACCATCACCACCGCGGTACGGCGCTGGGTGTTGGCGCGGGTGCCAACCTCCTACACTGCACACCGCGCTCGCCGACCCATGGGCTCAACACCGCGGTGTAACCCGTACCCGTGGTGAACCCTACAAGTTAAGTAAACTCACGATTTAATTGCACGTCGTTCACTCAGCTCCGCTGCAGCTCGCCCAATTGTGCTTCCCATGATGGAGAATCCGCCATACACGGGAACTGTAGAGACGTTGTCTCTCGTCTTCCCCGTCTAATTTCCCGCACTGCACCGCTGCCCGTTCTCGAGTTGCGCGTCCGCCGCTCGATCCGTGCTTCGCTTCATTACCTGATGGACCCCGGGGACCCCCGAATACGCCATTGACATACCGTGCCCCGCCGCATAGCATATAACTTTCTCCGATTACAGCCTTTATGAGCACCGGATGGATAGATAGATGATAACCGTACGTACCTCTGCTGACCGCCATTTAGGTTCTTCGCTTTCACACTAGTTGTCTTTTTCTTCGTGCATCATGGGCTCCGACCCAGGCAGCAATGGGCGGATATTCTCCTACAACGGCGACGCCAGGTCACAAGCAGAACCTTCCGAGGTTCACACCGCCCTCCGTCGGAAGTTGAAGAACCGTCATGTTACTATGATCTGGTAGGTATCCCTCCGCGTTTACCGATCCACCGCTCTACTAGTTGACCTTTGCTTACAGTATTGGTGGTGTCGTCGGTACCTGTCTCTTCTTCGGAACAGCAACCTCCCTCAGGGATGCTGGTCCCCTCGGTATTCTCTTTGTCTACTTATTTATTGGAACGATATGTTTTGCTACCATGGTCTCTCCCTATCTCGCCAATCTCAGGCAC
>JBBPSD010001063.1:0-12453 GCA_038093415.1 Xerocomellus chrysenteron | reverse complement strand
TGCTCCACATGCCGTTGGACCGGGGACACCGGGACAGGCTGCCCCCACTCTCTGGGGAGCTCCCGTCGTCACGACGCGGATGGAAGGAGGCAAGGACGATGCGTTATGATGACTAACTATGCACAGAAGGACTAGCTACGACCTACGAGGACTCCAGCCACTCCGCCAGGACTCCTGCCACTGCCCACGATTGCTGAGGACCCAACCCGCCATGCCAGGCTTCCCCGGTACACCGTCCATCACGTGCGTTCTGCACTCTCACCTGGTTCGCGGGGAGGTTGTAAGACAGGTCTCACCCCCCCGAGGTACATTTACCCCGTAGGCTTTAAATCCAATCTGGTCCTCATTCACGACAGAAAATGATTTCCGCTTTACCATCGGCGCAGGTCAGCAGGTCAAGATTGTAATTTGTCGGCGGAGACCAAATAATGCACATTCTCGGCATGTCCACTGGATGACTATACACGCTAGTTGACATATTCAACTCCCCCTATTTCCCGTCGACTGATCCATTATCACAGTGACACGTGCTCCACAACGACGGGTAAATCAAAGTGTTGGGTCAACTTTGACTTTGTTGGGAGAACGTCCCTCCGAGGTTGATCGTCACCCGCTGGAGTCCGTGGCCTGCTGTGGTCACCTTCTCAGGCCGCGGGGGGCCTGTCCTTGGGAGGAGAACGAGAGTGTGAGCGGCAAGGGTCTTGTCTCGAAGCACCAAATGGGAATACAAATGGCGGAATTTTGGGCCCACTCTTCTACATAGAATTGCCCTCCGGGCATGCCTGGACCCGCATTTGGTGTACTCGGCAAACAGAGTATATGAGGGTCAGACCATTCCCTCCCCTCTATAATCTGTAAAAGCCTCTCGACCCAGACTTTGCAACCCAAGACGGCTTTGGCAATGTAACGCATCACACACACGAATTGCCGCCCAGCCGCGAGATCGGCTTAAATTTGGTGATATCGACTACTCGCCGCTCGTTCAACATGTCCTTGCGCACGTAAATGTCTTTGACGTGTGTCAGGTCAAAGGTGCGAGTGTTCCAAATGTTCCTATCGGGCCCCGGGAGTGAACACGTCGGAGGAAGACAATCATCACGGTTGAGCCACAATACAACTGGTACCAGTTACTTGAACATTGCCACTGATGCCTCCTGGAGGGCGAAAGAGTTCTGCATGTTAATGTAGCAAGCCGTTCCATCCGAGTCCTCAATTGTATACGGCATCCCAAACGATCTCGATACGGTAGGCCATCAGCGATGGAGTAAGATATGAATCTACAAAGACAAATCAAGAGGTCTTTGAAACAATACATCTACTCAGCGATATTGACAATCGCGAGGTTCGAAAAAGTGAACAGATAGAATGGGAAGACTGGTACCAATGATAACACAAGTGTCGTGTATGTACGTAACTGAAAACCATTTCTAAAGGATATCCAGTACACGTACGCTGTCTACCAGCTTGTTCAACACTGCAGGCGTGATATCCTCTACCTGGACGGTGATCAGACTCTCCGTAGCGACCCTCCTGTAGGCTGCCACGTTCCCAAGGTTCGGTGTGAGCAACAGCGCGCCAAATGGCTGTGTCAGGCGAGCGACGACTCGGAGGGCGAGCATCTCTTTGTCCGTTTGCGATAGAGTTGAAGGGGGTCGGAGGGATGCTACATCTTGAGGTCGCGTAGCAGGCCGACCACTAAACGACCGACCAAGGCGAGCAACGAGCCACGCCGTTCGTGTTTGTGGGACCATCGATGTGTCAACGGAAGGTTCAGGGAACGACGGCAACTCGCCTGTCAAGGGAGAATCATCGTCCATCGTCTCCCCGGGTGTCGTGTCAATCACACTTCCGACAGGCTGTCGGTCGAGGAGAAAGTCGATCCAAGGGTGAACGAGGTAGAGAGAATCCAAACGAGAGAGATCTTCCTCAGTCATGATCTCCACAATCCCGAGTGCAACTGTCTGTGCACGGAAAACTCGTTCCGACCCATTCCGAGAAACAGACAAAGGTCCGAGTTTGAAAACAATACAAGGAAGCTTCATCCGTTGTCCCGCGAACAACGGTACAGGGAGGTCATTAAGTCGGTCATACAATTGTGTGACCGAGGTGAGATTGAGCGAAGAGGCACGCAATCCAGTGGTAATCATCTCCATTTCGGCGCTTGTGATGGTGAGCGGGATGTGCGAAGGTGGCAGCTCGTTAAACACGGTAATGTTGGTCGGAAGACAGCTGTTGAAGCTCCCGAATTTCCCGGTCCATGCAAGGATGCTTGTATCTCCCGAGCTTGTGAGTACCTGTGCCAACAGTCGGCCGAGCGCTTGGTCCCCCTCGCCATATACGACCGGCAAGGAGATAGAGAATATCCCAAGCAATGAGTATGCCGCATCCTCGGCGAGGGTCGTCTCTCTCCTCGAAGCTAGACACAGCTTCTCCCGTATGTCATCTAACCCAGGTCGGAGTGCCATCAAGGCTCGCGCGGAGATACCCGCCGCCTGCTCCATCTCCGAGAGGATCTCAGGCGACTCCTTGTGGTTCGGGATATCGAGGTTCATGTAGAGCGTCCAATCCTCATTGTAGAATCGGACCACCTTCGATGCGTGATATTCCTGGAATGTCCAGGCACGAGTGTTCCAGATACTCCTCGCGAGATCGCCGCGCCGCGAAGGAGAGCGAACCCCACGGAGTAAAACAAGCGTCACAGTGGAACCCTGGTACCACTTGAACATGGCAACCAGGGCTTCTTGGAGCACGAAGTGATCCGCCTTGTTGATACAACATGTATCGCTCCATGCCCAATGCAACCCCGCATCTCGCACGATCTTGCAGAACATCCGGAGTTTGTCGTGGGTGAGTGATTCCTCGAGATCATACACCACGATGCGTATGGCTTGCTCAAACAGAGGTTCATTGTCTTCCCACTTGTGTGAAAACATGGCATAACGATAGTACTGTGTAACGTCTTGCTCGATGCGGGCATGGTCGATGTGTGTCGTCATGGAGGAAATCAACTCGTTGAAGACCGGGAGCGATTCGAATGACGCGGCTTGTTCTGATTTGTCGAGAAGGCGGCCAGAGGTGGTGTTGATGAGTACGCGTGGGGATTCACGGATGGCGTCCTGAACAACCCTCCGGATTGCCGCTCTCGTTTTACCTGGATGTACATACTGGCGATGATGCGCTGGGAGGCAGGATTAGTAGATGAACTTCGGCATGATGCCAACACCCTCACTGCGAATCTCTAGATCAGATGACTGTGACATCTTCGACAGCATTGCCTCGAATGCGTCGATTGCGTTTTCATAGTCTCCTGCCTCGTGTAACGTTGCATGCTTCCTCTCGTAGCCCCATGGAGACAACGGATCGAGCTCGATAATCTGGTGATGATATAGCGGCAAGAACTAGTATGTGCGGGACAAATGAACACACCTTGTTTGCGTCATTTAACGCCGCCTCCAACAAACCTCTGGCTATGTACGCCTTGCTTCGCTTGATGAAGAAACCCTGTGGTGCGACCGGATCTAGGGACAATGCGGTCGAATACTGGGAGATCGCTTCGTCATAATGCCGAGTGTTCATTGCGGTGTCCCCAAGGGCCTCTAACGTTTCGCAGCAATGACATTTAAATTCTGACATAGGATGGTCACGTAGACGCCACCTGCTGCGTAGGTACGATCACTCACCTAGAGCCCACTTCGCCTCCTTGCCCTGTATCTCCCATGCCAATTCGTTGTCCATTCCGTGGAAACACTCGGTCGCGTCCGTGATGCGCTCGATTGCTTCCAGGCGTTCGCATACGGCCCGATAAATGGTAAATCTGGGAGTGATAAACTCCAAACCAAGAGAATCAGGTCGATGAGGTATGTCAGGTTAAAAGAAGATACGAACGTTGGCAGCGGCAACCAAGGCATCCTTCCACGAGCATCTAGCCAATGTTGCTTTTGCCCACTCCCTCAAGAGTGGCGTGGGAATCAGTAAATTGACATGAAGTATCAGCCCATTATCGTGGGGAGTTGCCTGCGAGGCTGCGGCGTCGGGAGTCGAGAGACATTGTTGAGCGAAGTCTGCAGAAACGTTTTGAATGAAATCAGACAAGTAAACGTAAACTCACCAGAAATCCACTCGGTGATGGGTTCGCTCTCTTCGTGAAAGGTGTTTACCAGCTTGAGAAGAGATTCGCCTGCATCCTTTGTGCGACCCGCTGCATACAAAGCTTCACACAGACGTTGTCGAATCGTGATGTGCAGATTATCAAATTTCCACCCGGATATCTGTCAGCGTCGGTGAGCGATTTCGAAACGTTGCAATGCACCCATTAGGAAGCTTACCAATGAGACCACCAAGAGCGATCGGCCTTCATACAGTCGGCTTTGGGCTCGTGCATGCTCCAACAATTGTATTGCACCCTCGTAGTCCCCGCGTTTCATGTGCGAATTTCCAAGGAGAAGATACATATATGCCTGCTGGAAATGTCAGTGATGATATTTGCTGCGTAGTAGAGCGTGTGCACATGCCTGAACTACATAGTAGAATGAATTGAAAGGGATCGTGGCGATGAGGTCGCCAACACGCGCGGCCGCATCTTCATGTTCTCCAGCCATGAAAAGGACGACAGCCTAAGTGAGATAAGTAGCTGACGGGGAAACCAAGTTCCACGGCGCGCAGAATACATACCTTGATCAAAAGGATAAGATCGACGTCAATTGTATGGTAGTGTCTGAATGCCAAGTCATACATTCGACAACCCTCCGCCTTTTTTCCTCCACCGATGAGTGCGATGCTCTGGGCGATGTAAGCATTGACGGATGGATGGATCTCGATGGACTTGTAGTAATTTAAAATGAACAACAGCATGTGGGAGAGCGAACGGAGGCTCACGTTTTCTGCATCCTCGATCGCCAAGTTCCAAAGTCCCAAACGTGCTCGTACGAGAGCTCTGTTGGCAAGCACGTGATGGCGCTGGTCCCGGGAATTGGTGATCGTTCCCGTCAATGATGTTTCCGTGTCTGCGAGCCGGCCCTGCCTCCAGGAATCGAGCGCAGCGTCGGTGATATCAAAGAATGGTAGCTGAGAGACAAAGCGATCAGTTTGCATGTCGAACTGAAATTGAAGTGAGGTGGATTGGTAGTAAACGATTCTGATACGCTATCATGAATCCGACAATACACGATACCTACAGTCGAATCGGAAGCAGGCGGGACGTCCCTGAGATCTTTGATGGCGATTTTACCGCTTTTTCCACCAATTGCGAGAAACCGGTCATCAGGCGAGAGTGCAATCGAACGTATGAATTGAGTGTGTTGGATGAGACCGACCTGGGTGTGTGTTGACGTGTCCCAAAACGTGACGGTGTCGTTTGCAGAATATGCGATGAATTTCCCGTGCCGCGGTATTAGAGCAATGCAAGAGGTGTTGTTGGTATCTGGAACTAGCCATTCAGAGACTGTTGTCCCGGTGGATGCTTCCAATTGCTTGATTTTATTGGCGGATATGACAAAAAGGTGGTTGTTGAACCAGGGGAGAGGGCCAGTGCTGAACAACGGGGATACTTGCACTGGGATTTTTAAGAGTAAGCGGCCATCGTTGCTGTCCCAGACCCGCACAAATTTATCGCTGCCAGCTGTCGCGATTCGATCACCTTGCGGCGAATATTTCGCTGCCATCACCCAAGCTCCGAACTCGTACCAGTGGAGTGTCCGTACTCGTTCGCGGGTTGCGATGTCCCAGATGGCGGCTGTACACCGTGTGCCGTAAAGCGATGTCATAAGGAGGCGAGTCGAGTCGGGCGAGAAATCGACTCCACAGCTCGTACCCTCCCAGCGCGTGAAGACTTTTTCGCATGTCTCTGCGTCCCACACAAACACATCGCCCAAGCGTGTCCCCGCTGCAATCCATCGGCCATCCTTCGACACAGCAAGAGAGAGGACATTTGAGTCCGCTGCCATTGTTGCCACTTGTTTGCCGTCTTTCACTCTCCACACTCCAACTCCATGACCACCGCAGCTTGAGCTGACAAGATACTCACCATTCGCTGTAAATCTCACCGCACGTATTTTGCTACCGACGTCGATTTCGATGATCGGGGAATGCTCTTGTCAACGGTCAGCATCAACGCAGCCCCATCTTGTTAATACGCACCGTTCATTGTCGACGACGTGGTCATCGGCGATGCAATGTACCTCAGGAGCGATGGTGAAAGTCAACGAACAAGCTGTGGACCGCATGCCTTCTTCGCAGTGTTTGTACGTTGCCCTTCCCTGATAGCTTCCCTGATATGGATCAGTGCGCACACGCTCCATCTCGTGTTCTTGGCGTTTGTTCACGCGTGCCGTGTTTCCGACGAGCAGTCGTTCGCACACGACCAACCACGAGGCCAACTAGTGGCACGACCCACTTCATCGTGGGTCGATATCATATATATATGGTCGACGGATCTCACACAATGCACGTGCCATCTGCGTCCAGGTGGGCGAGACAGTGATTGTTCCGTGGGTCTTGAATCCAATCGTGTCCTCACCCACGATTGCAAACGACTTCACATTTACCATAGAGGAAGGCCAGCGCGTAAAGATTGTCGGTGGAGTTTATTCTTTGCATGTCCACTGGATGACCAAACAGGCTAGTTGTTCTATCTCCCCCCTCTTTCTCGTCGTCTGATGGGAGACGTGCGGACGGCGACGGGTAAATCAAGGTGTTTGGTGAACTTTACAAGCCTGGCGTCCGTGACCTGCTGTGGTCGCCTTCTCAGCGCGCGGGGGTCCTATCCAAGGCGAACGAGAGTGTGAACAGCAAGGGGAAAAATCTTGTCCCGAAGCACCAAATTGTGGAAATACAAATGGTAAATAAAAGGCGTATATCTGGGCCGCACTCGTTCTACACAATCCATTTCGAGTGCCTCTCGTACCTTGCCCTGTCCGCAGCCCAAGACGGCCTCGGCAATTTAAACGTATCACCAACCCGACCATACAAATTATCACCCAGCCGCGAGATCGGCTTACAGTTGAAGTTAGTGATATCGCCCGTTCCTCGCTCGATCGACATGTCATTGCTTTGACGTGTGAGAGGGTGGCCCGATAATTGGAGTAGTTGGGTAGAGTTCGCATCCCATGCTGAACGCGCCGTCTCTGACGCGGATCTATGTCCAGGGTCGATTGGTCACAGGACAGAGAGCAAAGGCAGGCATACATACAACTCTGGGAAACTTGATGAACCCTCAAGGCCTTACGTCCACGTCTGGTGGCGAAGTTGGCGTGCTCGAGAAAGGGTTCGTTGATGACGTTGAAACGTTAATGACGGACCCGCCCTGTGCTGTTCTTGACGTTGTTCGTCGAAGTGGCTTAACTTCACTCATGATCAGTCTAACATTCAATGTCGACAGTATTTACAGGGTATTTCGACATCGTTTTGAAATCGTTGGTGGGCGATCGTATACAAAAACTAAACAAAAGATAACACGTATCATGGAGGGTTGATCGCCATCATCGCAGCTGATGGGATTCACCCTCACAAGTTACAGTAAGAAAAGCATAGTAACAGTGTGGCATGCAAATTCAAGCTCATCAGCTATGGTGAGAAATTGGCAGGGACTCGGAGGCCAGCAAGTGCGGCTGGGGCACCGCCTTACTTCAATTTGTGGTCAGGTGATGAGGTGTGCGAAATTTCCTCGACGCGTGCTTCCTCAGCGTCAGCCAACCCTCCTGCTTTCCAGTCATCGAGGTGGAAATACACTGCTGGAAGACCAACGAGGAGACCACCGATGATGTTTCCGATGTACGACGCAATCAGAGATCTACGAACCAGGTCAGATTAGTTTCACTGTTACCAAATTTACCTGTAGGGATGTAAACTTACTTTTTGATGTAGTAAGCGGTGGTGAGCTTGGGAAAGTAATGTAGGGATCAATTGAACGCCTGTGAAGCGATGAGAAGTACTCACATCGGCATCAAGCATGATGCCCAATGGCAATGAGAACATGTTGGCGACGACTGTGGGACCGTGAGCTGGGTTGGTAACTAAGCGTAAAACGGACTCACCGTGATCGAAGCCACATGCAACGAACACCTAGTTAACCATTCGCAATTAGTGTACAACTCCCCATACATGTCCCTGACTCACCCAAATTGGGAACCAAGTGGCAATAATCTTCGAGGATGTCTCCTTGGCCGCCGTAGCTTGCTTTCGGAACAATGAATGAAAAGCAGCCGAATATTTTTGCGTGTACATACCCAGAAGGCTATACAAACCAACCAGTTGCAACCAATGCCTCTAAGTAAGATTTGGTACCAGGCAGGCGTTACGGCTTTCGCACTAAAGAAATGTGAACTTCAAGTCCCCACGGCAGGAAAGTGGCAAGCGTACACGGCAAAGCTCTGGATATAGCCGAGATATGGTTGCACGGTAGTAAGACCATCATCTGCATGTGACCAACTATTTAGTGAAGATTAAGCACAAGCAGATTGTTGACCAACATTTCGCAAGAATGGCGGCAAAGAATAGGCTTCCGACCAGGTTTCCGAAAGTGACTACACAGAAGATCGTCAACCACTATATCACATTCACAAGACAATAAATGCATTACCTATAATGAAGTTAACTGGAACACCCCACCATGGAATTGCACCCTTGACGGCAGCCATTGGGAAGATCTATGACGACTCAGGGCCAATGACCCTCGATGACATCGAGTGGCTTACCATGAAACTACTCGTAAGCAGATCAAATCCTTGTAGTACAATCCTGTAAAAGTGTGATGTAAGTATGGATCTGGCGCTTCCGTCACGCTTAATTACATTACGAGACCGACGGGGAACACAAATCCACCGAGAACTTTGAGGAGACCAGGATCACTCGCGGAAATACCTGCTGAGCCACCCGAGATGATAGTATCAAGGAGACCGCCGAATGAAAGCATGACGCCAGCCAACACCTGTGACATCTGGATCAACAGGTGAAAAATGAAGGCCGCGGGCAACATACAGCTTTAAAGAACGTCTTGTCCCCACGAGTGTTGTGTTTTTCCACAGCCATCTCGATGAGTGCGACAGTGGTCCCTGCTGGGTTGAGAGTGGAAGGAACGTCCGCCATCGTGAAATCTACAGGAAGCTGCAGCGTCTACCTGATACAAGGGAGGATAGGTCCGGGGAAATGAAATTCCACCAGGGTATTATTTATAAGATTCATCTGCCATATCGGTCGTGCAGTATGGTCTCGTAACGTTTTGATGAGCGAGTAAGTTGCCAGTTCTGATTGGTTGGCCATTTCATAGATAAGAAAATTACCTGGACAGCTTACTTGCACAACACCGTTCACGTTTCTGCCTGTGAAACGGGGTTCGCATGCATTCGGCGCGAGCACCCTAGACCAAATATGTCCATTTACAAATATTGGGACTGTGTATCACGCTTCGCGATCTGGTCCAAACGAAAGCGCGAGCAGCCCTGATCCGGCACTGTCGGAGACACTTAGTTCCTTTGAGGATGAGTCCTAGAGTGACGGCGTCTCCCCGCATACCGTTGGACAACAATCAGCTATCACTACGTCATGATGGGGATGGACGTGACACAGACCTCTGCCACTGTGTTTAGCTTCTAGGAACGCGGGGACGGTGGGAACTTACTGAGAACACTTATGTCTTGATTTGGCTGCGCTTATACATCCTTGGACCGTCGCTACTTCAAGATCAGTGTAGCAGCCGAAATGATGGAACAGAAGTCCAAGCCTCAGCCCTTTCCCAACTAAGCGAGCCTTCTCTACAGCATAGGTTCCTTTATTAGGGAAAGCCGGGCCTTGTCGTGCCCAACCCCGCCAGATGGGTCGGACTATCACATCGCTATCTGCGGCACCCTGGTAGTCAGGGGGCAACCGCACCAGGCGATTGTAAAGCTTCGAGAGGCTTTCTGTTGATAAGTTCTTAGAGGCGACATTGAATGAGGATAAATAATATTTACATACATTTGGGAAATGGAAGATGGCAGTGATAACAAGAACCCGGAGTTTCAAACAAGCCGTCGTTTGGTGTGTGAAACTATCAGGCTCACTGAAGCATGTCGGGCCCACAGCGACAGCTTGTGCAGGACATGCGCTTTTCAGAAGGCTGATTCGGCGGCCTAGTGATTGTGACTGAGCTTATTATGACAATTGCATGCGTAACTTCACTCACGTATTACGTTAGTTTGCTTTCCACCCCATCGGCCGAGAAGTGGAAACAGAACTTGAAGGAAGTCCGTGAAATCACAAATACTTAAACTCTCCGATACTTAAGGATCATATTTCCCTTTTGCCGCTCTCCAAATTGGCGTGAGAGCCTGTGCCACTGTGTTATAATTAGCAGCAACTCCCAGGCAACCACGCCCCACCTCGTTCGTTACTGCTTCCCATATCTTGCGAGCCCGTCACCTGTGAGGGTGGAATCTCCGATGTGTGTGACTCTTCTCGACAAACTCTTTGTAATCCCCATATGAGACTTGACATTCGCAAAGCAGGTTTCCACCGTCGACCAGTCGACTCATCTTCAACCATCAGACGTGACGGTGCATGTAGCACAGGTCATGGGATGGTGACTGATTGCCCTGACGTAAACTTGACCGCCACATCGAGCTCCTCGTGCAGCATTCAATAAGTTGAATAACGTTCTATGTAGCGCCCTGTGTGTGAGTCGTCCACGGTCCTGGCAGACTCCCCGGCATCTCTCCTCTGCTGCCGGTTTTCGCGTTGGCGAAGTTCCTGTACACGCCTCTCCGCCTCCTGTTGCGCAAGTCGGCGGCTTCTCGCTGTTGCCTTAGTCGCTGCTCAGCTTTCGCAAGTCGCTCCTGTTCTTCAGCGCGCTCACGAGCCTCCCGTTGCATGCATCGTACTTCCCATAGCGGTGAGTCCTTCTCAAGTTCGCGAGGCTTGCAAACATATTTAGCAATATTTCAGCCTCATGCGGGCGCTCGACATCCAGCGGTGTTTCCTTCAGGTCATCCGTTCCTTGAGATTTTGTTTTTGTGGTACTGGATTTTACTTCATCTTCCTCTACTCCAAACGCCGACTCTATAATTGTGTCAACATACACTCAGAGTATCGAACATAGAGATTGATCTGGAGGTGCAAAAGTAAAACGCATAGATTCGGCAAACCTCTTTTGTTGATGTTGTCGATTGAGGTTTGCCTAATGAGTTCATTTGTGTGCACGTGGAGACCGATCGCAACGTTTGATCGCTGTCACTATCAAATTCTTGGAATGTGAGTCGCCTAGAACCCATGTAAGAAAGCTCAACCAGGGCCCAGAAGCACAAACTGACATTTTCGCCTGGCCCTTTTCTTCGGTCGGCCATGGGGTGCTTTGAGAGGGGAAGGTGTCGTCGCTATCAACTCGCATAGAGCAGCTACCGTCTGCAGGAACAGTGATATGTTGAACTTGCGTTCCATGGGTCATCCAATTCTTTGCCCACCTGTCAAGTCGTGCCTTTCTGATTTTCTCTCAGCTGGGTTTTTGCAAGGCCTCGATCTCGTCTGAATCGAAGCTGGTTTGAGCCAGTTCGCTCATCTCCGGAGATCGACCGGTTGCCTGAGTAGGGATCTGCGCCTTCAAAGTCTTGGTTTGGCGATCCAAGTAACGGTGGAGTATTTGTGCCAAGGGTACACGACGCATTGGTACTATTTAGGGTCAGGTTTGTACATCTCCCATTGTTCCAGGTAGCATTGGACTCTTTCACTGGGGAATTCGACAGGTTAATGCTGTGTTGGTCGGACTCATCGTCCAACGTTTTCGTCCTGCTCACCTGCACATGTCACTGAGGACGCGTGGTCAGACTCCTTCGTCTCGTGTACCCTTTTCGAGACGCGCCCCTGGTAACCAACTTGAAACTCGCGCCTCCTGACGGGGTCTCATGATACGATACGTTTGGGAGACGCAAGGTTTCCCTAATTGTTGAGCTTTTGGACGTTGGGTTCCTCTTGGAGCGCGATCTTGGGATCAAAAAAAACGAAAGATGGTTTCCAGTCTGGGGACGAGAAGATTGGGATGGATCGAGTAGACCGGGTTGTGTACTGCGCAGTAGTACGCGTCGGTTTGCATGTTGAGACGAATAAGTTCCGTTTGATGCGGCGGCGCAAAGTAGGCCCCATATCGCTTCCCAACGCCACACTCCCCCCTATTTGCATTCCGACTTGCCGCCGCCTTCCTCGCGTGGGCGCAAAGGCGATGCGTTCATTCTCAGGCTCGTCAATATTATCGACGCCGACCCGGAAGGCGAAGCATAGGATATCATAGAGACAGGCTCGCTGGAAACGATTTTTAGGCAAAAACGAACATAGTTGTATGACCCCATCGCGTTGCACATTAGCAGGTGTGACACACACAGGTACTTTCCGATCGAGTGTCAGCGTATTCTCCACATTAAATAAAGGAACGACGGGACAAAATTTGAAAGCGAACGAAAACATGAAGTCGATAAATAGGCTAACGAACGGTAC
>JBBPSD010001062.1:0-12477 GCA_038093415.1 Xerocomellus chrysenteron | reverse complement strand
CACCCACCACGAATGTCTGGATCAGGCGACTGCGATATCTTCAAGAGCATGGTCTCGAACGTGCCTATGGCATCGCCATAACGCCCTGCCCCATGTAAAGCTGCGTGCTTTCTCTCGTACCCCCATGGAGACGATGGATCGAGCGTGATCACCTAACGATGACACCGTCGACAAGATTGGACCTGCGCAACACAAAAATGACGTACCTTATTCGCATCGTCTATGGCCTCCTCCCATGATCCCTTTGCCATATATACCTTGCTTCGCTTGAGGAACAAGTCTTGTTGGATGACCGGATTGAGGGACAATGCAGTCGAATATTGAGTAATGGCTTCATCGTGTTGTTGGGCCTCCGCTGCGATGTCTCCGAGGTGTTCCAGCTGTTCCACGCAATGCTGCTTGAAGTCTGATGGAGATCAATCACATAAACACTACATGCGTGACTGCTCAAGTGCTCACCTATGGCCCATTTCGCCTTCTCGCCATGAGTGCTTGTCTCCCCCGTCAGTTCGCTGTTCATTTGTTGGAAACACTCGAGTGCATCCATTATACGATTGGTCATTTTGAGATGGTCGCAGAGAGCGCAATAAATCGTGAATCTCGGGGCTGTAAACTCCGGACCATCGGAGTGTGAGGCCCATGAGGAGTACTGAGAAAGGAGATACTCACATCGAGTGCGCCAACCAAGGCATCCTTCCATGAACCGCCTCTCAATTTTGATTTCGCCCACCCCCTCAAAAGCGGCGTGGGGGATGGTGAATGCAGGGTTGTGTCAACACTGCTTTCGGGAGTGGAGAGACATCGTTGCAAGAAATCTGTGGCGAAAAGTTGAATGCATAGCAGAGGAACAGGGTAGCATGGCTTACCAGAAACCCAGATAACGATGGGTCCGATCAAGACGTCTTCATCGACGGCATTTACTATATTCAGTAGAGAGTTGCCTGCCTCTTTGATGCGACCAGTGGCATAGAGGGCTTCACAAAGACGCTGTCGAATCGTGATATCAAGGTCTTCGAACCTCCATCCGAATATCTGTCAAAGATCGCAAGTCATTTCGATGCGCTGCAATATAGCCGTCGGCGAACTTACCAGTGAGACCACCGAGAGCGTTGGACTCGCGTGGGGTCGCATTTGGGCTCGAGCACACTCGAACGATCGTATCGCACCCTCATAGTCACGACTCTCCATGCGCGAGTTTCCAAGGAAAAGATGCATATATGCCTGTTAGAAACTTGTCAGTGGCGATATTCGCTATGTGGTAGCGCGTGACGTACCTGAACTACGTAGCATATCGAGTTAAACGGCACCGTATCGATGAGGTCGTCTACGCGGGATATCGCGTCGTCATGCTCTCTGGCCATAAACACGATGATAGCCTAAGAAATATGAGCAGCTGAGAGCAGCCAAGTGATGTGCATGGGATACACACTTTGATCAAAAGGAGAAAGGTAACGTGAGTCGAATGGAAGCGCTCGAATGCGATGTCGCACGCCCGATATGCCTTGTGCTTTTCCCCCTTGCCGACAAGGGCTACACTCTTTGCAATGTAGCCGATGACGGATGGCTCAATTTTGATGGACTTGATGTAAATTAGCGACAGCGCGTGGGGAGCAGAGCAAGAGACACCTCTGTAGCATCCGCAATGGCAGTATCCCACTGCCGCAGACGTGCTTTCACGAGAGCTCGACTGGCGAGTGCATGATGAATTGGATCCCGAGACTCTTGGATTGCTGCGGTCAATAATGCTTCCGCGCTTACGAGTTGATTGTGCTTCCAAGAGTGGAGTGCAGCGCCGTCAATCCGGATGTCTGGTTCCTGGAATGTGTGGTGTAGACTTGGGTGTAGACGAGAAACCTATGGAAAAATGATAGGAGCAAGAAAGTTGTACGTGTACACCACAATCCAACGAGACAGGACACTCACAGTGAGAGTATTAATGGTGATTTTCCCGCCATGTCCAGCAATTGCGAGAAACCAATCATCTGGTGAGACTGCAATTGAACGTATGTCTTGAGGGTGTTGGATGAGACCGAGCTGGGTGTGTGTCGCCGTGTCCCAAAATGTGACGGTACGCTGTGTTGAGTATGCGATGAATTTCCCATGCTTTGGTAGAGCAATGCACGAGAATCCGTTGCTATCGGGAACTGGCCATTCCGAGACTACTGACCCTGTGGATGCTTCGAGTTGCTTGATTTTACTGTCGGACAGGGCAAAGAGGTGGCTGTTGAACCAGAAGAGACCAGTGTTGTACCACGGGTTTACTTTTACTGGGATGTGCACGAGCAAGCGGCCATCTCTGCTGCCCCAGACTCGAACGGAATCGGGAATGGCCGTTGCGATGCGATCGCCTTGTGGAGAATACTTGGCTGCTGTTGGCACCCAATCCCTGTGGTCGAGTGTTTGTACTCGTTTGCCAGTTGCAATGTCCCAGATGGACGCTGTACGGTTGTCCGATGCAGACACGAGTCGAGTCGAATCGGGCGAGAAATCGACTCCGTTGATGTCGCTGTAATCCTCCCGGTGCGAGATGATTTTCTCGTATGTCTCTGCGTCCCACACGATCACCTCGCCATACTTTGTCCCCGCTGCAATCCGTCTGCCATCCTTGGACACGGCGAGACACATGACCTTCAACGCCTCCACTGTTGCCACTTGTTTCCCGTCTTCCACTCGCCACACTCGAACCCCCTTGTCATCACCGGTCAAGAGATACTCGCCATTTGCTGAGAAGGTCACTGCATGTAGTTCGCTGTTGACGTTGATTTCAATTGCTGGATTCAACTATAAGCATCAGTGCGCGCTGCATTTCTCAGTGCGCACCAGTCATTGGTTTACGACGTGGGCCCATCAGCGATACAGTGTAGCAGCGCAATGGCGGGAGTCGACTGACAAGCTGTGGCGCGTACCTTCTCCGCATTTTGTACAGGTTGGCCCTCCTTAATATGGGCCAGTGCACACGCTCCATCACCAAGGCAACCCGTCACGAAATCATGCACGCAAACAGCGAGACCGACAAGTCGTCGCGCGTTTCATTACTAGACCTGTCTCATCTTGTCCTCTCTTCTCGTCTATTTCACTGCCTTCTACCTCCAGGCAGGCGAGATAACGCATGTCCTGCTCTGTGCGCCAGACAGGGTCTCCGCTTTCGTCATCGACGTATGGTGCTATGTACATAGGGTTCAAACGTTCAGGGGCGAGTTGTCAACCCAGTCCCGCTCCACCGAGTGAACACCGTCATCGCACCCATCATCGCACCTCTTGTCCTTTTGTGTCCACGTACGATATCGATATCCTTGTGAAGCAGAGAAGATTGGGGATAGCTGAACTCGGGTGAGCCGGTGCCCGCGAACGGGTGCACGGAGGGTATTCGCAAGCATATATCCAAACTTTATCCGTTGAGATACCGCTGGCGAATCACTCGCGATAACACTTGGTTGAAATCATAGTAAGCGCAAGTCGGCGTGATGTCGTAGTGGAGAGGATCACGTTGGATGGTTCATGGAAGATGGCAGTGGAGAGTTGGATGCGAGACTTTGCGGTGTTGTGTTGCGTTGCCGTGGTCACCTGGCCCACTTTCGATGGGCACGACGCACGAATCGACGTGCTCAAAGTAGGACAGGAATCTGTGTGGAATGACAAGTTCGGTGCCCCGCCAATGACGAATGGTGATGGTTGTACCAAGTTGCGCGATGGTCTCAGTTACGGTGTGATCACGACCATGATGGCCTCGGATACGCCACTCCTCGACATCCTCTCCGCGCATCTTCCAGCGGCCATCCCGGCGCCAGAGCTGTCCAGTCAGACCCTCGAGACGCTGCTCTCCTTTGCCCTCGGAGGTGACTGTCCCCCCCGTCTTCCCGACGCGCGCAACGAGTGGTCCCGCACACAGCCCGCCGCCCTCAAAGCCCTCCGCGACGCTCTCGGATCCAGCCCCGCCAAACGGGCCCGCGACAGCCAAGACACCGACGATCCCATCCCAAAGCGACAAAAGACCACGCAAGACGACGCCGACGACCCACCGCTCTTCACCCTCCCTTCCATATCCACCACCTCGCCCGTCCGGAAAAAAGTCAACGTCACCGTCCATGCGCGGTCCATCCGGTTCGTCCACCCCAGCACGCGCGCCCTCGAATTCTCCATCCCCCTCGCCAGCATCACCCGCGCGTTCTTGTTGCCCACACGCGGCAAGTCCAGGAGCCATTGGACCGTCGTGCTGCTCCCCACAGACGTTCCCGACAAGTCCAAAGCGTCCCCTCCGTCCGCCCAGCAAATCATCTTTGGACTCGACGCGCTCACCACCGCACCGTTCGAAACCACCTCCTATTCCTCCGGGACCTCCACGCCCACGTCGACCACCACCGTCGCCAAGGGCGAGGAGACCGCGTCCTCGGTCCGCGAATTCTTGTCCCACATTCCCGTCCCACTCCTCGAACCGTCTGCCACCGTCTTTCGCAGCGCGTGCGTGACTCCCAAGTCGGGCCAAGGCGCAGCGGGCATCGACGCCTATCTCGCTGCCAAATCAGGCACGCTCTGGTTCTTTGACACGGGGATCCTCTGGGGCGAGAGCAAGCCCTGTGAATTCTGGGCCGTCTCGGACTTGCTCCCCAAGGACGGCGTCCGCCTCATCAGCGCCACCGGGCGTACCTGCTCCGTCACTCTCAGTCGGAAGCGCGCAGGCGGAGACGACGACGACGACGAGGTCGTCGAAACTGCGTTTTCCATGGTGGACGGTCGGGAACAAGACCCGATCGATGCGTGGGCGCGACACCGAAAACATCTCTTTGGGAAAACCCCCGCTGCCCCTGTCTCCTCGACCCACACGGCGAGCGGCAGCAAAGAAGCGCGCCCGACGCATCTTGTAAACGTGACCGCCAGGGGTGCTGCATGGGACGATTCGGACTCGGACGACGACGACTTTGAGGTCGCGTCGTCCGAGGATCTCGAACACAGCTCTGCAGACGAGAGCGAGGGTGAGGGCGGCGCGGGGAGTGGGGACGGGGACGGTAGTCAGGGCTCGGAGAGCGGGGAGGGGCAGTCGGAGGAGGAGGAACTCGACGAAGCCCATCATCCGCTGCTCCGGCCGGGCGCCATGCCACGCGTGTCCAAGGCGGCGATCGATGCGGTGGTGGACATGGTCCATCGCGAACTCATAGAGGACGCGAGTGAGGAAGAGGACGAGCTGGAGGAGTTCTAGAAGGGTAGCACGGAAGTTTTGGCTGATCGACGCCCAGAGTCGTTCTTTGTATATGCACGGTATCGCTTTGAAGCTCGAGCGCTCAGAGAGCAACGCCCAAACAAACGTATGAAAAATACATCGATCGGGAGCATCTCAGGGTAATTCAATTACAGGCCTTTCAACCCGCAAGGACGTACATCTTCGTGTCTAGAATCTATACCACCGCAAAATGATATATCCATCTCACGCAACATCGCCACAACTTCGTCGGTTAGGTTTCTATCCCGGGTATCGCACGCAATCTATCAGATGGACGCCTTACCTCTCGGTTCGTACGGCAACAGCAAGGCCAGGGAACCCGCAAAGATGGTCAAGCCGCCTGCAACGTACACCGGCACCGCCGTCGCGAGGTTCGCGTACAGCGCAATGACAGGCGCCTGTCGACGTGTATTCACGAATCGCTCCACCAACGTCGAACGAAACTACGCACCATCACGCCAAACACCCGCGACGCAGTAGCCGTCAGACCGTTGCCCGTCCCACGATCCTTGGCGGGAAATATCTCTGCAGAGACCGCATACAGCACCCCGTACATCATCTATCATAGTATGAATTTGGCTGGCGCAAAGAAAGAACGCCCAGGACGCACGTTGCTGCAAAACGCATAGCCACAGTTCCACCCCAGAAGCTGGTTCGACGTCCTGGAGGTGGTGCTCGCGTAGAGGAACGTGCCCGTAAGCGCTTTATTCCGCGGGAGGTCGTTGAGCGATGAAGATGCGTGGGAGGGGGTGAGACTCGCCTGAAGAGATCGCGAGGCTGCCTTTGCGTCCGATCCACGGGACCTCGACGGCCCATCCTGCAATGAAGGCGGAGGGAACACCGATCGTGCTCAGGATCACTAGCTGTTGTCGTGAGGTGTGAGTGTACACCCACATCGTAGGCACGGAATGCGCACGTTGCGATAAGTGGTGTAAAGGGATCCGTCTCCGAATGCGGTTCCGCGAGTGGACAACCTTCCAGACGGTCAGGCTGCATCGAGTGGTAACGGCATCTCCACTCACAAGTAAGGCAAAAAACTATTATAGAGCGTCGTCGCAAGACCAATGATCCCTTGGGTGCAAAACGATTCAATCGTGGCATCTCGGAACAAACGGGGTGCATACCCCAAACAGCGATGAGCAGGCTGGTGGACCAAGCCATCTTTGGAGTAGCAAACAGCGCCTTGATATGACTCGCGCCATACTTGGAGTCCTTGGACAGAATGTTACGCCGCGTGCGCGACGGCGACGCATCCCGGTTCCGTCCGGGCGCCTCCAGCTCTTCCACCGTGAGCGTTGTTGTCTTGCCGTTGTATCTGGCCAACTTGTGGATGATCTCGACTGCTTCTGCGTCCTTGCCGATGCCGGACAGGAATCGTGGACTTTCAAAGAGGGTGAAGACGAAGAAGCGGAGGCCCCAGAAGAAGAGGGAGAGCCCGCCGAGCGCAAAGAGAAGGTATCTCCACCCCATATTGTCGGACTTTTCACAATTCTCGGAGGTGGCACAAGAGAAATTGGCGATCAGGGGCCACGCGATCTGTACAAGGCATGTTGGTGTATCAGAGCGACACATATGGTGCGCTTCTCGGACTTACGAGACTACAAATAAGTTGCCCTAGGGTCCACCAGATGGCGAGTATCGTCAAAAGGTACTGATGAGATCCTGGGATGAAATCTAGCAGAAAACTATCAATCGAGCGATCTGGGTCATACGGAGGGCATCTGTCTTACCCAAGAATACGGCCGAGTCCACGGGCATGTTGCCTCCAGCAGAGTTCAATGCACGATTCGTCGTGAAACTGGACAGACGTACCACCAGCACCGATACCAACGACGGCAATCAGGGAGGCCAAAGTGAGAAAATCGAGTGAGCCACCCGCGGCCAAGCCGAAAGCACCTGAGATGAAAAGTGTCAAGTTGAAAGACCACCTACACTCGGTTAAACCTATCCAGGTGGCAGACGACAAACAGACCTTCGACCCCAGATATCACATACGAGGCTCCAAACGATGGCTCCCACGAGGAGACCAACATTCAATGCCAAAGAAAGAAACGGGGCGTTGAAATGGAACTCGTTGATGACGGGCGTTAGAATCAGCCCAGCCAACAGCTGACGAAACGTTGTTCAATTTCGGACACCGCTTTTTCTCGGGCGCACTTACGGGCCAGACGCTGTCGCTGTGAAACAGCTGAGCATCAACCTCGGACGGGCGGAAACACCAAAGACCTACGCGAACCACCCAAAGCCGGCCACGACAAACAAATACCACTATTATGACGGCGGACATCACGATTAGCTACGCGCGCGCGCTCGTCTTCCACCATACCTGGTATTTGCCCATGCCGATCTCTTGTATGGAATGATTCAAAATGCGAGCTTTTGCATGGTACACCGGATCGTCGTACCCGTCTTCGTAAAGGTCGGTCGCAAAGACTCTGGGGGCGCCCGTCGTTCCCTCGGTCCCATATCCAATCGTTGGTAGTTTGTCTGCTGCGATCAACTTGGTGCGCGCCGAAGGGCTGCTCGACATTTTCGGTGCACTCAATCAGAGGAATTGGGGTGAAAGAAGCGGTGAGAACTTGAAGTGAGCCTGGGATTTGATGGAAGGACGGAGAGAACTTGAGACCCCGGTCGCCGAGGGGCAAGTCGGGAGCGAACTAATGCCGAGAGCTGGAAGGTCAATATTCAGTGTCCAATCAGGGAACGTCCCATCTTGCGTCAGCCGTCGGGAAGCGTAATGCATGCTGATCTTACACCACAAGGGGATCGTACATGAGCACGCACATCGCGGCTTCTGTACCGATCCTCATGTCCGAATCCGGGTAGTGTGGAGGGTTTTTTGAAGGCGACCTTGTAAACAAGTGTAGCGAGCCCGCGAGCGGACAGGAGACAATTTGACAGTGTCGAATGGAACGAACAACAGCCCTGTTTCACTATATGCACCCATCCGCGCGTACAGTCCCCACTTCATATATAGGTATCTGCCTGTATTCCTCGGTCTGTGACTAGTGACTCATGCTTTCATTACGGATTGCAGCGGCTACTGCAAAGACATGGCCAACTTAAATTGACCCGATTTCAAAAGAGGACATCGTGCGGAAAGGAACACATTCAGTCATTGCAAGAGAATGAGACAAAACGTCATCATTCTCCAATCGAACTCCAGTCTGTAGGCTCGATTCGAAAAACAAATACCAGGTCAGAAGCGATGGACAACGAGTCACGATCGTTCACTATCCGTTCAGCTTTTTTTCCCCGCGGGTTCTGTCGACCGCCCTCTTCTCCGTTTCACATCCCAGTTGTACATCCTTGCAGTGTTCACCTCCATTACCGTGAGTTGCTCACGAAGGAACTCTAGATCCTCTACGGTTGCCTTCAGACTTGCTTCGGCGGCACCAAGTTTCGATCGCAACAGCGATATGGCTGCAGGAAGTTTGTAGGATAGCATGACATTTGCCTGTAGGAACGCAATCAACCGGAAATGGGAAGATAAAAACCAAGAAAGCATACCCCTAGCCAAAGGTAAACAGTGTCGGTGTCTTCGAGTTGTGCCTCTGCGTAAAGCGTGTCATTCAACTCAAACGTAGTGGTCAAGGGTTTCTTCGCGACCACGTCGTCCTCATCATCGAGCTCATCTGTGTCATCGTCTGCTTTTTGTTTTCCCTCCTAAAGGCAGCTCATAGGCGTGTCGATTCGACGAGACGGTCTACTTACGCGTGTCTCTTGTAGAAACTCGACCATGTGGAGTGTCTTCTTGATGTCTGGTATTTTATCTTCGAGGCTCCTTCGGCGTTGTGTCAAATTTGCGTCCATGTAACGATATTTCCTGTACTTTTATCGGTTCAAGAGTGTCGTGCCAGAATCCAACAAGGGAACGTACGCGATCGCGTCTTGGAAGGCCTTGAGGGGACCCTCGACGTCACCGTCAGGACCGCCGATGTATTCCTCGACATCAGCCTAGAAAACCGGCCGATGGTATCGATGTCTCCACAATATCAACGTTCACTCACGATGAAAGGTGCTTTTGGGATTCCTCGAGGGTTTTTCTCTTGGCCAAATATCGATGCAGACGCCATCACGCCGCTCAGTGTACAATTCCAGATCGGACTTGTCAAAAGTCGTCACGCGGCACGTTCCGATCGGAGTTGGTGAAAGTGTCTTTTGCTATTCGCACGTTTGAACTCGACCTCCATGTCTCGTCTCTTCGTAAAGAATATCCCTCCCAATCTGACCCCAGAACGTCTCCGAAAACACTTTGAGCAAAGAGGTGCACCGCCTGGGACCATCACTGACATCAAAATCGCCCATAAACCAGATGGCACGTCTCGACGATTCGCCTTTGTGGGCTTCAAGACCGACAAGGAGGCGGCTGCCGCGAGGGACTGGTTCGATCGTACTTTTATCGACTCGGCGCGACTAAGTGTTACGATTGTAGAAGTATGGACTATCCATTCATTGTGTTGCGCAGCGGTGACAATTTGAACAGGATACCAAGGATGCGCCAACTCCTCGTCCAAACAAACGTCGCCGACTCGCCGACGAGGATGACAGTAGCAACAAGCCAGCTGGACCTCCCGTTCTGGATGATTCGGTGAAGGAAACTATTCAACAGACATCGCGTCTCTTCCTTCGTAATTTGGCCTTCTCTTGCACTGACGATGATCTCCTCGCCCTCTTTCGGCCGTTTGGAGAAATTGCGCAGGTGAGTGTTCGTTGGTTATCCTGATGGACAATCGTCCACGATGAAAAAATACATAGGGACATCAGATTCTTAAGGAAAATGATGATCCTCAGGGAAATAAATGATAGTTTGTTCTGACTTTATTATCGACACTTCTCTTCATGGCCGTGCGCTGACTCAAATTTCTCTAGGTAAGATATCCATTCACTGATACTGTACAGGGACATCAGATCCATCCATTTGACATGTTGATCCCGGGAAATTAAGAAGATACTTTTTTTGCATTTATATTCACCATGCAAACTGTGATTTGATGCTCACTTCTTGGCAGGTCCATATTCCGCTTGATCCTGTGTCCAGGCAATCCAAAGGACTTGCATATGCGACTTTCGTACAACCCTCTTCTGCCCTGGCTGCTTATGAAGAACTCGACAAGAAGTCTTTTCAAGGGCGATTATTACACATTCTACCAGCGGTGGATCGTAAAGGCAAACCCACGGCATTAGATACAGATGACAAGAAGCTCTCACTGAAAGACGGGCGCAAAGTAAAGCGTAAAGCGACCGCTGGGCGCGAGTTTAATTGGAGCATGTTGTATATGAATGTTCGTCGAGCTAATGCCCTGTCGTGCTCCCTTTCGTGTAGCCTAATATATTTCGTACCCAGAGCGATGCTGTGGTTTCTTCGATTGCGGATCGTCTCAGTATACCCAAGGCGGACATCCTAAATCCTGAGTCTAGTAACGCGGCTGTGAAACTTGCGCTGGCTGAGACGCATGTCATTCAGGAGACAAAGTCGTATCTCGAGTCGCAGGGTGTCATCATTTCGTCCTTTTCCTCTCGGGGACGCTCGGATACAATAATTCTGGTGAAGAACATACCGTACGGGACGTCTGCCGATCAGATTCGTGAGTTGTTTGAGGTGCATGGCAAGTTATGCAGGGTCATTGTGCCACCTGCGGGAACGATGGCGGTAGTGGAGTTTGAACACGCTGTCGAGGCTAGCAAAGCTTTCCGTGCGGTTGCTTATCGGCGTCTAGGAAATTCTGTCATATATTTGGAGAAAGGACCTCTGGGAATGTTCGAAGAGGCGTCCGAAGACACGGAACGGCGTGTTACCACAATCACAACTGCACTTGAACCAGTTACTATCGCTGAGCAGGAAACGCCCGACTCGGCGGGTGAGGAAGATGTATCATTATCTGCAGGCTCAACGCTTTTCGTCAAGAACCTGGCTTTCAGCACGACAACCGAACGACTCAAACAGGTCTTCAGGAATCTCCCTGATTTCTCATTTGCGCGAGTTCAAACAAAGCCAGATCCGAAGCGACCTGCCGTGCCTGGTGCTGAAGCTCCTAGGCTCAGCATGGGGTACGGATTCGTTGGGTTCAAGACGGTTGAAGGTGCCAAGAAGGCGCTCAAAGGCATGCAAGGGTTTACGCTCGACGGTCACGCGCTGCACGTCAAGTTCGCTGGACGCGGGACCGAGGAAGACGAATCCAAGGACAAAGCGGCTGCCAAGTCCCGAACGACCAAGATGATCGTCAAGAACGTCCCGTTCGAAGCGGGGAAGAAAGACATCAGAGAACTGTTTGGGTACGTTTTTCGCGTGTGCTGCAGTACGGTACTCAAAGCGCCCCCAAAGCGCGCATGGTCAACTCAAGTCTGTTCGTCTACCGAAGCGGTTCGACACTTGGTCTCGCGGATTCGCGTTCCTCGAATTCGTTACGCGACACGAAGCCGAGAATGCCTATGCTGCACTTCGGCACACGCATTTGCTCGGACGACATCTTGTTCTGGAATGGGCTAAGGAGGCAGAGCAAGACCTGGATGTTCTACGACAGAAGGCGGGTGTCGGATATGGTGGTGGGGCTGCACTACCGGGCAGAAAGAGGAAATTCGATCTGGATGATGGCGAGGCTGAGGAGGCGGACTAGTCCACACTGTATTATTCCCCACTGACGCGTTTAATATGACGTGTGTCAGCCCCTTTCTCGAAATTTGTTGCTCACGCTTGACAGACTTTGACGGCGGCGCTGACTTTGAGCTCCAACCACCCGAAAAACGCAGAAGGAAATATCTGAACTCTGATGCGACAGAGTCAGAACCAACAGTTTTTGTTTCATGACGCCGGTGACGTTGTCCTGGGGATAGAGGACAAGTGTCTCAAAGTTCATGAAAACAATATGATGGGTTCTCTCGTTTTCTTCACCATACTCGAGTTACCGCAGCCAGACCTAATGGAGAGTTTTGACGGTTGTCCACTCGTTTTGCCTCATGATACACACCGCAACTAGATCCCGGATTTGCGTCAGTGATGTAAACAACAACCCCTCTCGAAGTGGCCACGGAGAGTCGCCCAGGTCGGTGTTCATGTTCCAATTTTAGACGAGTTACAGGAGCGATATGTCTTGCCCGCGAATTAGATATCCCAGAAATCCTTCCAACTGCGTTTGATGCACTTGCCGCCCACGTCGGGGGCACTGGGGCGAGCGGCCGCAGCCACTTGATTCTTTCTCCCAATGATCTGCGACGTCTCATTGCCGGTCGGGAAATGCTGCAGGAGCGCTTGACTGCTTTGC
>JBBPSD010001061.1:0-12496 GCA_038093415.1 Xerocomellus chrysenteron | reverse complement strand
CATCCGCCTCGATCACCCTTTTCCGACGTCTTTCATGGGTGGGACCGTCCCGCTCGAAATTCGCGTCGATCCCAAAGAACTCCCCGCAAATTCTGATCGCGGACTCAAATGCTACTACATCCAAGCACCGAGGGTCAGCTACCTGCCCTTGCTCATGCCAGAACTACGAAGATTCCTGATGGATGTCGTCTTCGATGAGGCAGCTGGCAAAATTTTGAAGGAGGAGGATTGATGGTTCGAGAGCGAAGAGGGCACTCTGCTCAAGTGGTATGTTGCGTCTCTCTCTCTCTTCACCAATCATGTCGGCGTATCCCTGGAAACGGAGCCCTTTACTTTTCGGCGCTGTGGTTGTGGACATAACTCTGATGTGGCACACATTGTAGGCATTGGCCGATTGGTTTGATCTACGACAACCATATCATATCGGCTTCAATACGACCTGGTGCGCCTGCCTCGGGATCAGGGCTTAGCATACAGGCTGCGCCATTCAAGCCGATCCTCTACCTCGTGTCACCAACGACTAAACAACTTCTCTTACCACCCTCGGGATTGGCAGAGGCATGACTTGCACTCCTTTATTTTGATGCCGTATCAGATATAGTGTCGGAATGGGACGATACGGTCGACGAGAAATACCAGGACGCGCTTGATATGACGCCTCTTCCCCTCATTCTTGACCTCCCGCTCGAAGATATCGTGTCTCATCCGAAATCTCATTTTGACGACCAAACCTTTGCCATCCTTGTGGTTGACTCCGACCCACTTGATCAACCGACAGGTGATCGCAGTTCGCCTCTCATGCACGGCTCGGCCGGTGCGCATTTTGCAGGATGGTTCACTTCCTGAGCTATTTTGAATGGTTTGCAGTTGCCTTGGCAGGCAGCACTCGGTGAACAACGTACAAACAGACCGCCCGGCTGGGCATGTTGGTCATGATCTGGCCATTCGGTGGGTCGGCGTTGTTGAAATACATTTGGGTTGCGCGTCCGCTAGGTCGCCGGTCCGTTGTGTATATTCCGAATGAACACCATGATGCGCGACTGCTTTGGATCGATGATTGCCTTTTTTTTTCCCTTCTACGTGTGTAGCCCGTGCTGCCCTCTGCTTATCGTTCTCCCTACCCGGGCCCTCTTTTTCGCTGTCTGTTTTCTGCCAGTTATATCACACACGCTCTCGGGGACGTCTGGCCCTGCCCCGCACTCGCCTTCTCCCAACCCGACTGCCCTAAATGGGAATCGTACGTCCCGTCCCACAAGTTGACGGGGTGGATCGCGTATAGCCTACTCGAGCCCATGCAGAGGCTGATGGGATGGTCGGTCGAGAGGTGGAGGATATGATGGGGTTGCCAGAGTACCGCAATGGTCAGCCATGTTTCTCCCTCCTGTCCTCCCCTCTTTTTCGATGCCTGGGCACCCCTTCCCATGTTGACTCATCGACGTGTCTTACTGACACACACGACAGGTAGTCTCTTGGTCGACTTTACCGTCATATTGCCCGAGTATCTTCCGGATGGAAGCACCATTCCCCGTCTACCGTCCTCTCAGGCCCGCTTCCAGCCAACCACATCCCCGTGGACTGGTCGTTTAGAGTATCCGATCTTGCGCCGTTCGCGACCTGCGCCAAGTTCCAACCTACGTTTCTCATTCCCATTCCCGTTTCCCCTCCTCTCGCGGTCGTAGGTACTGAGTGGATCACTTTTGGTTTCTCGTCTGCTTCGGACAACACAGAGGTGTCCCACACCCGTATTATGGTCAACAACAGTCCAGTCCCGCCCGCAGCAACACATGTCACTTGTCATCATGAAACATCGCTGATAATCCGTACAGCCGTATCTGAATTAAATCTGACCTTAAGAACCAATCGAGCTGTACAATCGACTAACATCCTAAATAAAATCACAGCGCTGATGACGAACAAGATCGATTTCAAGGTGTCTCCCTCGACTCCGTCACGCCAATCCCGAGACAAGCTCCAAAGGAAATCTGCATTGAACAAACGTGTTTGCAACCTGCATGGCGGACCACTCTCCACATCCAACCTTTCATGAAACAGTCTCCTCTGTCGGATTGGTCAAAGTTATATTGCACAGTACCAAATGGCGGCATGGATATCTGTCTATAAATACCTCTCCTTCGAGATCCAAATCACGTCATTTGTAACTGTTTTAAAATAGTCTTACACTCGCGAACCAATTCCAGTCACCAACTTTCAAATTGTCAATGTCTCCCGAGTGTTACCATCCATTGTTTCTCTGCCAAGCAAGGTCTCTGCCAATGAAGGTGACATTCCCCAGTCATGAATTGATGTGCTGATACCTCACACAAGTATAATTATTACTTGTGTATGATATAAAGAATGGTTTGGAGCATTACACCTCCATGCTCCATAGTGTTACTGGCATATCCATTGGTCATCCATTGGTTTTCCATCTGCATGGGCAGTCATCATTGCACTCATTTTTCAACATAAATCATTAGTACTATGCAGAAGTACAGGCTCAAACATTTCCCCTGTCTCAATAGACGTCTGGGAAGAATAGTAAAAAGTACCATAACTAACAAAATGAAGGGAGGAGTCAGATCCAAGAAGAGGTCCAAGACTCCCCAAACAAAGAAGTATCAATGTCAACTGTGGAAATTCTGTCAGAAGATATCAAAGAATGGATAGGAAGATGGAATGTATTCCCATTGTGAGGAGCCATCCAGCCAAAAGAAGTGCCAGAAGAAGACTGAATCTGGCTATTTTTCTTGTATAGATCAGCCCTCCACACTTTGATGGAGCAATCACTGGATCCAGTGACAATATGATTGCCATCAGGTGAACAGGCAACAGAGTTGATCCAACCTGTGTGTCTCTGGAATGAACCTGCCACAGACTGACCAGTGGTTGCATTCCAAACTCTAATGGTCTTGTCATCAGAGCCAGACACTATATGGGTACCATCAGGGGAATAGGCAACAGAGATGACACCACATGTGTGTCCCTGAAATGGACCTGTCACAAATTGACCAGTGGTTGCATTCCAAATCCTAATGGTATTGTCCCAAGAGCCAGAGGCAATGTGGGTCCCATTAGGTGAATAGGCAACAGAAATGACACCATATGTGTGCCCTTGGAATGGACCTGCCACAGACTGACCAGTGGTTGCATTCCAAACCCTAATGGTCTTGTCCCAAGAGCCAGAGACAATGTGGATCCCATTAGGTGAATAGGCAACAGAGGTGACTGAGTCTGTGTGCCCCTGGAATGGACCTGCCACAGACTGACCAGTGGTTACATTCCAAACCCTAGCAGTCCAGTCCCTTGAGCCAGAGACAATGTGGGTCCTATTAGGTGAATAGGCAACAGAAGTGACATAATCTGTGTGGCCCTGGAATGGGCCTGCTACAGACTGACCAGTGGTTGCATTCCAAACCCTAATGGTCTTGTCTCTTGAGCCAGAGATAATGTGAGTCCCATCAGGTGAATAAGCAACAGAGCTGACACCATTTGTGTGCCCCTGGAATAGACATGCCACAGACTGACCAGTGGTAGCACTCCAAATCCTAATGGTCTTGTCCAAAGAGCCAGAGATGATGTGAGTCCCATCAGGTGAATAGGCAACAGAGGTGACACAGTGTGTGTGCCCATGCAAGGATGAAACCTCTGCTGGCCAATTGGCTAGATGTCCTGAGGTGACTGAGGCATGCTTTTGGAGATGGTCAATCCAGAGTTTAGAAAGTGGAGAGGCAGATGGGGTCTGGGACATGGCTGATAGATAGAGGTGGGGGATGGATTCTCTCAGGGCAGGAGCAAGCACTTGGATGAACTGGAATGCCTCTGATGCCAGAGTAGCAATTTCTTGGCCCTAGTAACATCATTTTAAGTACTCGCCCCTTACCAGCATAATTGATCATACCTTGGCCCATTTTCTCAGAATAGTGCAGGTCTCTAGGGCAGATAGGATAGATGACAGTGGAGAGGAGAGAGAGAGAAGACTGAAGGCTTCAAGCCAGTAGGGGAACATGTCCTTGAGGAAGAGAGTGATCTCATTCGACAAGTCTGGTGTACAGTCAGCATGTTGCAAATGGGCCATCCAGTATCGGCATGAGTATGCCAGGTGGGGAGGAATAGCCTTATTCACCCGACTTGGTAAATCGGGGATGGTAGTGTTACAGACCCGAGAGTCCATGAGGTCACAGATGTTGAACCTGAGCATATTTCGCATGCATGCGAGCAATGCTCGTCCAAGACAGAGAGAATGCTGGGGTTGGATGTGGACATGGAAAATCGAACTGCGAGATTTGTCTAGTAAAAAGTCACGGAACGAGGTATGAAGTGGACGGATAGGTTTCTCTTCATCAAGCACCCCATCCAGCAACGATCCCAGGGGTTCGATGATATCTCGGACACTCAGACGTCCAACGAAGAGAGCGGAGAGGGACACGATAGATAGTGGCTCATTGAGGGCAAGTACAACAGCCATCACCTCTCGGAAGTCGCACCGAGCAACATCCAATGTAAACTGTTGCTCGAGAATGGTTCGGTAAAGCTTGTCTAGCGGGTGGACACATTCACTGTGGTCGACTTGCACCAATACCTCAAACCGTTTGCGCAAGTTGAGCCCCACAGCCCCATCTCCTCGAATGAAGTTACAGGCTGTGGAAGCCCACTGAAAGAGTGTCTGGGAATGATGGACGAGTAGTCGACACCACTCCTGGTCTGGCCAGAAAGTTTCGAGTTCAGTATATCGATTAAGCGAGTGGTGGATAAATTTCTGGATATCTTCGTCGACGATATGCCGGGGGATGTCACCCATTTGTTTACGGACGATCGGGGGGCCAGGCGGAAGTTCGCTGAGGATGTCGCTTTCTGGGCGAGTAGTGATGAGGAAACGAAGATTGGTCGGAAGGGCGTTTTTAGCGATTTGCTCTGAGAGGGCGCGTAGAAGTTGTCGCCGACTGGCTTGATCGCCACTTTCATCAAGAGCGTCGATAACGACGACCAAGGGCCCAATACCGTGAAGGTGCTTGCTAGGTTCGATGATCAACTTCTCGACTTGCTCCGTGGGCGATTGAGACGTGCGAAGCGCTCGATCATCTTTCACGACCTGCCAAAGAGCGGACTTGTACTGCGGATCGTGATCACAGAGGTCACGCGCGATAGTGCTGAAGAGATTTTTCGGGCTGCGGTTCGCGACGTCGGTACTGGTGAAGCAATATGACGAGCCCAGCCGCTTTTGCCCGTCATACAGTCGAGCGATCGAGTGAGCCACCGCAGACTTGCCGGATCCGGCAGCGCCAGTCAGGAGACACACTCCTGGTGCATCCTCGTCGGCATTGTTGAGAACGTCACAAATTTCTCGGAGGAAGGCCCTGCGCGTCCCTGGCAAACATCCTTTCTCCCGTTCAAACCTAGCGCCAAACGCATATGGCATGTCGTTCAGGTCAATCGATTCCGCTGTTTTCAGGTCCGTGAACGTCTGACTGCACTCCCAAGACGTTACACTTACCCGTGTATTTCACCACGTTCATCATACGAACGACGGTGACCCCCGTCTGCACTGCAACGCCCTCCACGAAGGTGGTTTTGAGTTCTCGGAACTTGTTTTCGTAGCCAGTGATCTTTGTGTCAATATCAGAGATCGTGTATTTTGCCGTCCGAATCCCTACATACGGAGATCAGTGGTGGTCACTGTGAAGCCAGCGGTGACTGACAGAAGTGTTTTTGTTTGGCGTATTCGGTGATGAAGTACCCACACTCCGTCACCTGCTGAATCAGAAGCGTGACAGTCTTAATGTGCCCTTTGATCGCCTTCAAGGGCTCCGCATCATGAACGAACGTCAATACGTCGCTCATCGTGCCTGCTAAGCGAATGATCTGGTCGTCCCGAGTTTTCTGGTTTATGAGCACCTGTATGGGACACGATCAACGACCAGCGATTGTACGAAGATCGAGCAACAGACAGACCCGGTTCGCAGCTGAGATAACAGACCAAGCCAGCGACGTGTACGGGTGAATCTGTATGGAATTCAGACCATGAGGGAGTGGAGACACTGAACGCCAAATACCTGTGCAAAACCGTCCACAATCTTGTTGAAGAGTTCCATCCTCTGCAACAGAACACCCCATGTAGTCTCGAATGTTTGAAGCTCGGTCACGACGTTTGTACCGGTATCGACCGCCGAACTGAGGAGCCCGACGGCTGCAGGGGTGGAGCTGAGTGGGTTGACCCCGGTCACCCTAGTGACGGCGTCCGTAGCTTGACGTTCGTCCGCATTGGTATTCCCGCGTGGCTCAGCAGCCAATGCAAACTTGATCGTAATCCCCGAAAGATCGGGCCTATCGGTATTCTTGCCAACGAAAAGAATGTCTTCAAGCACTTTGATTGCAGAGCTCGCGTCAGTAGAACGTGTTATACACAATATCTGCGTACCGCCATCCTTCAAATTTCCCAATACCACGCCGATAGTATCAGTGAGCCTTCCAACCAGGGCGTCCTTTTTGAAGTGGTGCTTCTGGTAAACATTTACGAGGAGGACGGAACGATCATCCGCATCACTGACAATATCAATATTCAGTTCTCTGGCGTAAGGGAAAGTATATGTACCCACAAATAGAAAGTTTTATCCCAAGAGGTGCAAACTTTTGCCTCCTTTACGCTGTTTGTGGACCGCTCGGTGTCGCCTACGGAAAATTGGACGTAGTATTGCCTCGCAACCGAGAGTTTGCGCCGTGCTGGAGTGCGAAGTTCGATATCTGAAAGATAGCTAACTCGCATGCGGTAGAAAATCCAGCGTTGCAACCCCACCTTTGATAGTGATTGTTTTCGCCCTAGAGCCACGCTCAGCACATCCCCAACGGGACTATGCAGGTAATCGATATACATACCTGATACTTTGAGCTGGATTGGATGTGTTCATGATGTTGAAGGTGAATGTGGTGAATATACGATGACCAGAAGGAGAGAGGTGGTGGTACGAGCTTGTTGGGGGCCGAGCAAGCCAACATGTGTTGGCATCATGATGATTGTGACATGCGGTTGTAATGTGGTATAGGCATCAACCGGCATCCAGGCAGTCCTGAGTCTCAACTATTATAAGGGGATATGTACCATGGTGTCTCTTTTGGTCTCAGTGATCTGTCAGCTTACCTGTTCTCGTCTGCCAATGAGTGTGTTAAGAACGAAGTGGAGTCAACGACCGGCAGCGAGCGAATTGAGGTTCACAAAGAACAAACATTTTTGCAGTGTCTACTGCTCATGTATTAATTATGCCATCTGCTACATACTTACTAGCAAGGATTGACTGGTTGTAAGTACAGTAACGGATACTGCTCGGGTAGAGTCAGTCTAAGACTGCTGCCCCACTGGCACTTATTCCCACACAAGTGCCAGGGCCGCAATGCCCAGAATGACATTTCTTCATGGTCATCTTGGATGTGCCTCCTGCTTTCCTTCCCCACATCCCTCCGTAGCAATATCGCCAACAGGTGATTGTCCAACAGGCTGGGCAGAGGGGAAAAGAGTCACTGATCTGGAATTCCTCCTGGCACTTTTTCGAAGCACGAAATTAAAACGGGGCAGTGGTAAGTTTTTCGGTGATACTTGATCAGGATTAATTGAACGGCGTCAGGCATGAAGGGAAGATGGTCGTCACATCAATACTTACTGTATTGTCAACGGTGGGTTATGGGATCGTGAGCGTTTATCACCATGAGGTTAACGCCTCTCGTTCACCATCCCGTACTACGGGCCGTGGAAATGCCTCGTACTCTGCAACGCTTTTGTGGCGACTGGCCTAGTATAAATTCTCTTGTACCAACCTTTCTCTCTCAAACTAATAAGTCATGCCAAACCTCAAACCGTACACTGGCCCTACTAAACTCATTGTGGCGTTCGACATTGGTACGACCTATAGCGGTATCTCATACTGTATTCTTGAACGAGGACAAGTTCCTGAGGTTCTTGGGGTTACAAGGCAAGTTCTTTATCTCTTTGCATCAATCTGCCTTGACTGGCCCTAGATTTCCTGCGCAGGCACTAGTCCGCGGCGACGCCAAGGTGCCGTCTCTCTTGTACTATGACAAGACCGGTAATGTCAGAGCGGCTGGCGCTGAGGTGCTCACTGAGAGCGTTCTCGAGGCCGCTCTGACCGAAGAATGGACGAAGGCTGAATGGTTAGCTCTTAACGGTGTCAAGGCATTCACTGAATTCATACACACCCATGAGATATAGGTGGAAGCTTCATCTCCGCCCGAAGCATTTAGCCTCCTCTATCAACTCGGACGATGACTTACCTCCACTCCCGCCCGGGAAATCTGCCGTCGACGTTCTCACAGATTTCATCAAATATCTCTTCCACTGCGCCAAGACCTATATTCAGGAGCATCATCTCACATTCATCTGGTCAACCATCGAGCAGACCATTGAGTACATTTTCACTCACCCGAATGGTTGGGAGGGTGTACAACAACAGCTATACCGCCGGGCGATTGGGCGTGCCGGCATCATTCCCAGTACACTTGAGGGACAATATCGTGTCCACATGCTAACGGAGGGCGAAGCAAGCCTTCACTTTTGCGTCGTAAATCTTCTCGACGTGGAGACAGATATTCAAGCTACTTCTCAAGGAGTCGTAGTCATCGATGCTGGCGGTGGGACCATCGACTTGAGCATGTTTTCGATGACGTCTCTCCCGATCTCTGTTGAGGAGATTGCTCCAGCTGAGTGTAAGCAGCTGTCGCCAACAGCCGAATTCCTCTTTACACATCTCTATCCCTTTTTAGGTCGACTGCAGGGTTCAGTCTTTGTTACTCGCCGGGCTCGGGCCCTGTTGCAAAGTTGGTGGCTTGTCCTTCTGTTGCTTTGCTAGTGACGAGACCGAAACCTCTGAAAACAGGAAAACTTAGAGGCTGGGAGCACTCCAGTGCCAACGAGATAGCCGAGTTTACACGCTATTTCGACCAAACAACGAAACTCGTCATCAAGAGTGATCAAGAACCGGCTTACCTCAGGGTTGGTGGTCGTCGCAGCAATAGTTCGAAATATAACATCTCATTTGGCCAGCTGAAATTGACGGGGTAGGAATTTGTTCCGCCTACGCCATTTCCACCGTTCGCCTGATCTGGTATCCTCTAGTCAAGAAGCTACTGGCCTGTTCAATGATTCTGTCGACGCCATCATCGACGCATTCGAGCAACAGCAGAAATCTGCTACGACACCGATTACAGTGGGCCTTGCCTTCTTGGAATAGTTCGTCGCACTTATCCGCATTTTCAGACGGCGTTCCTTGTTGGGGGATTCTCGACGAACGACTGGCTCTGGTCTCGGCTTCAGTCGTATTTCAAGAACAGGGACATCACCCTTTGCCGTTCAGACAATCATATGTGTGTGGTTGTCTAGCATGCTTACAAGTTTTGCTGACGGTTATTCATTAGCAACAAGGCGGTCTCTAATGGCGCGGTGTTGTCTCACGTCGATCGTGATAATCATCTGGTCGCCTCGCGAGTTGCACGTGTCACATATGGTGTAGTCTGTGCGCTGCCTGTCAAGGCAAACGATGAGGAACACGTTCGTAGGAAACACCAGTGGGAAAGAGATCCGACAGGCGATTGGTACGTTCCGGGATACTTCGAGTCGAAACTTCGCAGGGTACACCCCCTTCGTTGAGTGGCTTGTGGAATACTAACATAGAATCGACTCCATTCCAAGGGTACTCAAGTTCGCGAGGAAATGGAATTTCGGGATTCGTTTTCGCTTACGGAAAGGAATCCAGCAGACTTCGGCGTGCAGACCATACGCCTCGAGTGCTATCGAGGCAGTTTGTCCGACCCGAAATGGGTGGATCAAGATCGATGTAAATTCCTTCCATTCTTCGTCTTGTTCTTGCTCTGACGTACATCATTGCAGCGTCTTTCTCCACACTTTGTACTATCCGTGCGGACCTGAGCGAGGCATCGAAAGATCTGGTTTTGAAGAAGAAAACTTCCGGCCAGGTCTACTACCAACTAGATTATGATGTAAATGTATTGTTTGGGCTCACGGAACTCCAAGCGTACCTAGTCTGGAAGTCAAAGGTAAGTCATGACGCCATACCACTTATCGTTTTCTGATTTAATCATCATTATCTGTCCAGGAAGGCGATCGACGGTAAGTCGCCGTGAATTTGGCGTGTCATATTGTCTAACTTGCGCCCCAGAAAAATCACAGCAACGGTCTCGTTTGAGGACTGAACGTTGCCATGGCATGTCGTTCGCCCGTGCCCTGAATACCTTTGTTGTTTTTCCGCGTTTGTTGGGTTTGCATAGGTCCCCTCATTTCGATCTCGCTAGTTACGGTCTTGCAGCAGCACTGGTGCATATTCAGTCTATTAATATATGCCGTAGAGTAGTCTAGCCTTGAGATTAACAGTGAAAATACACCCGTCATCCGATGTCGAAGAGCCTATAGTGAACTGCCCCATGACACGGGAAACAAGTCATAGAGTCAAATAGAATGTGCAGTAACCAGAACGAGAAGGACATTGTCAACCTGCCGAATTCCACGGAAGATAACAATCACATGCTCGAAACGGTATCAACATACATGTGTCGACAAAGCCTGGATCCCCTTAACCCGAGCGAGTGACGCCGATGCTCTCTTGATCAGTCCAGAAAGTCCGGAAATTGGATAGTTTGGGTTTCTGAATGGGGGGGGGTGAACTCGGCAATGGTGCCGCGGCATTGTCTCGTACCCCATTCGATCTATCTCTCGCACCAGTTCTTGTTCTACACCGTATCAGCGAAGACTATCACGCGTCCATTCGACGCCACCGATTGGCCATCTCGGGCGCCAAGATCTGCGTCCGGAAAAGAGTCGAGGCGAGCACCTTTGCCGGGTCCACCGGGGCACATTTCGTCGAGGACTGATCCTTTCCGTCCGACCACCTGCACGCATGATACCACTCCCACTCCCACGAGCATCTTCATACGCACACACGCAGCCCGTCGTCACCGGACGAATCCCTCATGAGCGCAATGAACGCCGAGATGGCGTACGATCGCAGAGTGCAATTCGATGTTGCCGAACGGGGCTGCGTAACAGTCGATCCGGGCAAGAACGGGAATGTCTTGGGGTGGGTCAGGGACACGTGCGGCATTGTCTGGGATGGGGATCCCGATCAGAGTAATGGAATGTGTTGGGGGGATGATTCGGACGGAAATGGGGGAGAGGTGCATGCAATGGGTATATACGCGAGGACAGCTAGGGACAGGAACCGCTCGAGTCTGGTGAGCAGGATGAGGAGTTGGGGCCGACAAGGGCCACACTCTTTCCGATGTAGTCAATGGTGATGGCGAATATTGATGACCTTGGTGTAAATTGATGTCAGTGTCAGTGTATGCGAGAACAGAGCAACAAGGACCTCTTTGGTGTCGACGAGTGCTGCGTCCCACTGACGCACACGAGAGCTCGACTAGCGAGCACCTGATGGTTTGGATTCCGAGACCCGGGATCGCTGCGGTCAATAACACTTCCACGTTCTCGCGACCTGAATGTCAGGTTACTGCAAAGTGGGATGTAGACGAGGGGATGGGATTTAAGTAATGCTGTTTGGAGAGGCGAGCGGAACAAGAAAGTTGTTCAGAACCGCCGTGATCCAGAGGAACACGATACTGACGGCGATGCGAGATAGACATCCTAACCCTGCTCGGCGTGAATTTGGGCCCCGGACGCGCCGGAATTGGGGTTGATCGTGCCCCAGGCTTCCGGTGGAGCGGAGACGAAGACGCGGCTGTTCGACGTGTTCTGCCCGATCCATCACACGGTGCTTGTGTTCGCTCCGGATGCGGCGTCGTCGACGGATGTCCTGGAGGTGTTGAGGAAGTATCCCGGGGATGTCATCCGGCCGGTGATCATCCTTGCGCAGGATTCTGCGGTGACGATTGGAGCGCAGGCGGACGTTGTCGTCGACCGCGGTGGACATGCTTACCGGGCGTACCTGGCGGTCAGGGGGGAGCAGAAGGTGGTGGTGGTCAGACCCGATGGTGTCGTGGGTGCCATTGTGCACGGCACTGAGGGGGTGGGGGCATACTTTGCCAAGATTTTTGTCTAGTAGTTTTATTTGGCTGTCACGTGCGCTGGTACATCCTCCTTGAATCTGTGCTTGGTGTTGCGTTCTTCGTCAAATGTCCGCGTACGGTACAACGCGCAATCACACAGGCTCAGCGTTCGCGACATCCGCCTCGATCACCCTTTTCCGACGTCTTTCATGGGAAGGGACCGTCCCGCTCGAAATTCGCGTCGATCCCAAAGAGCTCCCCGCAAATTCTGATCGCGGACTCGAATGCTACTACATCCAAGCACCGAGGGTCAGCTACCTGCCCTTGCTCATGCCAGAACTACGAAGATTCCTGATGGATGTCGTCTTCGATGAAGCAGCTGGCAAAATTTTGAAGGAGGAGGATTGGTGGTTCGAGAGCGAAGAGGGCACTCTGCTCAAGTGGTATGTTGCGTCTCTCTCTCTTCACCAATCATGTC
>JBBPSD010001060.1:0-12499 GCA_038093415.1 Xerocomellus chrysenteron | reverse complement strand
CCCCGACGCAATGGTCGTGGACACTATCAAGGTTTCCAAGCTTACCCCCGAAGAACGTAAACGCTGCATTGAAAAGAAACTCTGCTTTCGCTGCTGAAAACCCGGCCACCTTAGTACCGCATGCCCCGCCTTCGCTCAAAAAGGCAACCAGAAGGTACAAAAAGTAAGCAGCGAAGAGTTGCCCAAGCTGGAAGAGATAGATGACGATGAGGAGGAGGAGGTAGTGCGAAAGGTTTCGTTCAAACCCTTGGATTTTTAGACAGGAAGAGTTCCCCAACGCAAACCCTTCCTTCCCTATCGTGCGCAAATGTATTTGTAAAGTCTTCACCTACTATGCAAATCCCAATACAACTCGTCGTCCCTTCACACACAATGAAAGCCGTTGAAACCAGAGCCCTTATCGACAGTGGGGCAAGTATCTCCTGCATCGACTGGGGGTTTGTCAGAAAACAAAGAATCCCTACCCAACGCCTGAAAACCCCAATCCAAGCTAGAAATGCGGATAACTCTGTTAACTCCAAGGGAGTAATCCGGTTTACCACCACCCTATTCCTCGACATCGGAGGAATAACCCGCCAAGCCACCCTCTACGTCATGAACCTGGGAAATGAGAATGTCATCCTAGGGCTCCCTTGGCTGAAAGATGTCAACCCCTCCATCGACTGGATCAAGAAAACTATCGCTCTCAAAGAGTCCCTTGACCAATCACAGGAACTGTTCTGTTCCTTCTCCACCAATACCAAACACCATGAATCGCACTTCGTTCGCCCCTCCGTCAAACCCCTGCGACACGTAAACGTGAGTGCTGTCACCAACCAACACCTCTTCGCCTACAACGACTGGGAAACGGAGAGCGAATACATCACTCGCGCCAAGCAGAATCGCGCCATCTACTGGATTATCCGATGCAGATCTCGCTTTATCCCAGCAGGGTCGCCCATCATTGCCAAACTAACCACTGCCACTGAACTTGCAGCAGCCGCCGAGAAGTCCAAACCCAAAGCCATCCTCCCCATGGAATATTCCTCCTTCGCCTCGGTATTCTCGAAAGAAGCTACCGATCACGTCCCCCCTTCTCGACCCTATGACCACGAAATCAATCTTGACGAATCTTTCACCCCGAAGATTGGAAAGGTATACCCCCTCTCCCCTGACGAACGAAAAGCCACCGAAGACTTCCTAGACAAAAACCTCACCTCGGGAAAGATCCGCCCGTCTAACTCCCCCCAAGCCTCACCTTTCTTCTTTGTTAAAAAGAAAGACGGAGGACTCCGTCCGTGCCAAGACTACCGCTACGTCAACGAACATACCATCCGCGACGCCTACCCGCTTCCCCTTATCTCTGATCTCGTAGACAAGCTACGAGATGCTAAGGTCTTCACCAAGTTCGACGTCCGGTGGGGATACAACAATGTACGAATCAAGGACGGTCACCAATGGAAAGCAGCCTTCATTACCCACAAAGGACTTTTCGAACCAACCATGATGTTCTTCGGACTTACCAACTCCCCTGCCACCTTCCAGCGTTTCATGAACGACTCCTTCCGCGATATGATTACCGAAGGATGGCTCGTTATCTACATGGATGATCTCCTCATTTACTCCCCCGACACCTCCCTTCATGAGGAACGCACGAAACATGTCCTACAACACATGACTGAGTTAGACCTTCATTTGAAGCTTGAGAAATGCAAGTTCGCCACCGACGAGGTCGAATACCTCGGCATGATCGTTAAGCCCAGCCAACTAGCTATGGACCCGGTTAAACTCGATGGAATCGCAAGCTGGCCCACTCCAACCAAGGTGAAAGATGTTCGCTCTTTCCTTGGCTTCGCCAACTTCTACCGATGCTTCATCCCTGACTATTCAAATGTCGCTCGGCCTCTCCTCAACCTCACGAAGAAAAACCTCCCCTGGGACTGGTCCCCCTCCTGTCAGTCCTCCTTTGACTCCCTCAAACACCTCTTCCTCTCGAAACCCGTTCTCCACCTCCCTGACCTCTCTGCCCCTTTCGCCATTGCTACCGACGCGTCCAAATATGCGTCTGGCGCTATCCTCCTCCAGACCGACTCCAACGGTGATTGGCATCCTTGCTCCTACCTCTCACAATCCTTCTCCTCCCCCGAACGCAACTACGACATCTATGACCGCGAACTCCTCACCGTCATTCGCGCCCTGAAGTCCTGGCGTCACTACCTCCACGGTTCCCCTTTCCCGGTACAAGTCTTCACCGACCACAAGAACCTAACCTATTTCCGTCAACCCCAAGTGCTTAACCGTCGCCAAGCGCGTTGGCTTATCGACCTTGCTGACTTTGACCTAAAAATGGTCCACGTCCCCGGAAAGCTCCTTGCCGGACCCGATGCCCTCTCCCGCTGCCCCGATCTCCTCCCCACGGACGATTCTGACAACACCAACGTCACCCTCCTCCCGCCGTCCCTTTTCGTTAACCTCATCGACACCGCCCTCTCTCATCGTATCGAATCTGCTTCCGCAGGTGATCCCCTTGTCCTCCAAGCCCTCCAATCTATGCATGAGGACATTTCTCTCCCCTTTCGTTCCCGACTCGCCGATTGGCAGGTCGAAGCAGGCATCCTCACTTACAAAGGCTGCGTCTACGTCCCCGCGGATGACTCCCTTTGCCGCGCTATTCTCGAGCGCTGCCATGATCACGAATCCGCCGGCCACCCCGGCTTCCTGAAAACTCGCCAACTAGTTGCCGCCGAATTCTGGTGGCCTGGACTCGCTTCCTTCGTTCGCCGATATGTTGAAGGCTGTGCCCTCTGCCAGCAAAACAAGGCTAACACGCACCCCACCGTACCCCCCTTATCGCCCATTAAATCCATCACCCCCCGTCCCTTCCAACAAATTTCCTGCGATCTCATCACGGATCTCCCTACCTCCGCGGGCTTTGATTCTCTCCTGGTCGTGGTAGACCATGGGCTTACTAAGGGGGTGATTCTTTGCCCTACCAAGAAATCCGTCACTGCCGAAGGAATCGCCGCCCTCTTTTTCCACAAAGTCTTTCTTCGCTTTGGACTTTTTGACAAAGTCATCTCTGACTGGGGCCCCCAATTCGCCTCCTCCTTTGCCAGGGAACTCGGCAAACTCTTACACTACAACCTATCTCTCTCCACCGCCTATCACCCACAATCCAACGGAGAGACGGAACAAGTCAACCAGGAAGTCAAGACCTATCTCCGTATTTTCTGCGGCAATAATCCCGCATCATGGTCCGAATCGATCTCCCACACAGAATTCGCCCACAATCATCGCCCTCATTCCGTCACTAACCAATCTCCGTTCTATCTCATGATGGGATATGAACCCCGTGCCCTTCCCTCGGTGATCTCCGACACCTCTATCCCCGCAGTAGAAGCCCATCTCAAAACCCTCTCTGCCTCCCGCAACGAAGCCCTCGCCGCTCATGAACTCGCATGACAAGTCATGAGCTCCCACTCTCGAAAAGGTTTCAAACCTTTCGTCAAAGGAGACAAAGTCTGGCTGGAAGCCCGAAACCTGAAACGTCTCATTGTCAACCCGAAATTCGCCCCTAAACGGGAAGGACCGTTTACGATCACCAAAGTTCTATCGCCTATCGTATATCAACTCTGTCTCCCAAAAACTTGGAAGATCCATCCAGTCTTCCACGCTTCGCTCTTATCTCCTTATCGCGAAAACGAAATCCACGGAAAGAACTTCCCTGCACCACCTCCTGACCTTATCAACGGAGAAGAGGAATACGAAATTGAAAAAATTATACGCCACTGTGGAACCCTGTCTTCCCGTTCCTTCTTGATCCGATGGAAGGGATACTCCGCTGAAGAAGACTCCTGGGTCCCTGAGCGGGATCTGAAACACGCCAAGTCCGCCCTCGCTTCGTATAAAAAGCTTCACCCCTCCATCTTCCGCCCTTAACTTCCCTCTCATTCAAACCATCATCACCATGTCCATCAATGCTTCCACCCTTTCTACTGTTTCCTCTCTCGCGTCGAACTCAACTCCTCCTTATGGCAGTACTTCTCCTTTGTCTACCTTGTCAAACGCTGGTTGGGGATCTCAGGATATCCCTAGCGTCCCTACTCCTCCTACTGATCACATGGAATGTTCAGCTACTATAAACCCACACCCCATCATTTCCGTTGACGTCCCCATCTACGCTCATTGCCTTCGCGAAGGCACACTCGGAGAACCAGAACGAGACACCTTACACTCCTTGCTATATTCCCCCCACATTCACCGCATTCTTGAATCCCACCTCGACGACAACTCCCCTCTCTGGAGCGCTACCCGAATCTATATCCAAATCCAACGGCTACGTACCCTCCTCGACCTTGCTTCATCCCCCTCCAGTATCGGCAGACGTTGTAACACCCTCCGCGCTATTCAACGAACCATCCAGGAAGACCTCTTCTCCCTTTTCCATCAATTCCATATGCCAGAATTCGTAGCAGACATAGAACGATACTCAGCCGAACTAACTGCGGCGACCAACCCGCAGGTTATACCCTCCGCCTCCCCCTCCCCTCTTACTGCCACCATTGAATTGGCTGTCCAAAACGCAGAACTGAACCATGAAGTCCTGACTGAAGGGACTGTACTAGGAACGCTGGTAGACGGACCACTTCACAGTAACCATCTGCGCTACGCTGAAACCTGCTTCGAGTGCCATCATCTAGGCCACATTCGTGTCAATTGCCAATGGTATGTTTGCCCCGTTTGCAAAGTCAACCGCCCAGGACACCCACAATATTGTTGCCCTCTTAACCATCGAGCCTCCCATCCCTCGTCCTCGTCCTCATCGTCCTCGTCTACTCGACCTCGCCCCGTTCCTCCTCCTCGTTCTCATCACATGCACCGAGGAAGCTCTCACCCACCTCGCCGTATTCGCCGTCCCTCTCCCCCGAGATCTCCTTCCCCCATCAAAGACTTTGACTACGATGACGTAGCAATCTCTAACATGACCGGATCCCCCGTAGGATCCTATGCATACTTCTGACTAGCCCCTTTTATTCGTTATCCTTCTCCAGAGTTTCAGGTTTAACTGGGGGGTAATGTTACAATTCTTTCTTTTCTTACGTCGTTCATCTCTCGCCTCACTTCTGTATCTTCGCACTGTTCTCCGGAACACCCTCCACCTAAACACAGCTTCCTTTCTACGTGCTGTGCATGGTTCCCTTATCCCGTTTCCACTTGCCTTTTATGGACGTCCTTCTCTTACACGTGTTTACCTCAACGCCGTCTCTTCCCTTCTATCGCACCGCCCAAGCTTTCCTCTTATATCCGACTTAGCTTTTCTACTGCGAACACTGCTTGGTCTGTGTGCCAGGTCTCCATGTATTTAAACGACAACATCTCGTGTACTATTTCCTTAACTTGAATCTACTTGAATCTCCCTTGTCCTTGGATCTCTCTGAGTCTTCGCACTACTCTTGATTGTGCGCTTGCTTGTAAACCTTCGTCCTTGAACTCCCTAAGCAACCGATTGTTGCTAGGAGTTGCTGCGGAAGCCCCCAGCATCCTTTGCTCTTGAAGATGCCCTTCAAGAACCCCCTCGCCCTCGTCTTTCAAGTCTACGTTTGCCTCTACCCGAGTCAAGCGTAACATTGCCCGCTCGTTGTACAATGCGTTGTGGTGCTGACCATTGGGGAAGGAGTTTGCGTGTGGTGGATAGTGTAATGTCTAGAGAGTTGTCGTAGACCTGAACGAGTTGGTCCGTTTCGAATATGACCTCCCCTGCGTTCGTTTGCAGGACTTTGCGGTTGAATGCGGCCTTTCGTTTGACCGCATGTAGGGTGGTTCGACTTGCCCCGTTGAGGCATTGTTGGTCGATGTATGTGGTCTGTATCGTCATGTCGTGTTGGGTGGGTTCTGTCACAAGGATGGGTGGTGGTGTGTGTGTGGTGTTGACTACAAAGCCGAGGAGGAGTTCTTTGGGTGAGAATTGGAGTGATGGGATGATTTGCTTATTGAGTTGGCGGATTGCGGTGTCGAAGTGGTCAGGCCAGGCTCTGGTGATGTCCTCGGGTTTGACCTGCTCATAGTCGTCTTCCCTGAGGCCTAGGCTGCAGAGGCGTTTTAAGCATCCGAGTAACTTCCCATTAGCATTTTCTACCAGACCATTGATCCACGGGGCATATGCTGCGGTGACGTGGTGCATGGTATCCTGGGCTTTGCACCATGCGCATACGTCGCCATTGTTGAAATGGGAGCCTCTGTCTGTCATGAGTGTTTCTGGGGGGCAGAATGTGTGGGTGATCATCTTGAGTCCGTCAAGCATAGTTTTTGCTGTTCCGTTGGTTCTGAGCTTGAATCCCCACATAAAATGGGAGTATGTATCGAGGATGAGTAGGACTGTGTGATATCCCCCTTTGCCCTTGGGAAGGGACAGGTAGTCTGCAATGAGTAATTCAAATGGGTGTTGGCGGGTGATGGGGTACATCAGTGCATGGAGGTGAGATGAGCTGAAGTTCTTGCATTGGGGACATTGGAGCAATGCGATGGTGACGGACTGGTCTAGCCATGGGCTGTAGATCCTGTTCATCAGTTGTAGTTTCGTCAAGTCGTGGCCCCAGTGCCCGTTGGAGGTGTGTTCGTGTTTTGCGAGTTCAATCGCCTCCTGTTGTGGTACACATTCCAGGCGCAGTTTGGCGTGGATGGATTTGCCATCCGCAATGAGCCAAAGTTTTCCCTCAGCTATTTCATACCCTTCCGCCCTACGGTGTGCATGGTTGCATTCTCGTTCATTTCAGTGGTCATTGTGATGTGTGATGGCTTGGACAACCTCTAAAAATAATGGCTTGTCAGCAAAACGTTCACACAACGAAGAGATTACTTCGTCGGTGTAGACCCCAAAAAGGTCATTGACGATGCCGCTCGATGCTTCCCAGTCCTCGCAAACCATCCAGGTACTTCCATCATCTGCTGTACGTTCCTTTCCTGTGTACACACGGCTTAGTGCGTCTGCGGCCGAGTTGGATATGCCCGAGCAGTGTCGGATTGCGGTGAGGTAGTAGCCTTGGATGCTGTCTTTCCATCTGGTGTGATGGAGGTTAATGGTGTCATTACACAGTGTGTCCTTCATTGCTCGGCAATCAGTTTCAACTTCCACTGGGAAGCCCCATATGGTGTTGCTGAAGTGATCTAGTCCAAACTTCAGTGCAGCGAATTCAAGTACATATGGTTTATACTGTTCTTCAGCTGGTGCTGTTCATTTGGAGGCATAGCCAATGGGGTGGACAGTGGTTTTTGTCTCTCCGTCTGGGAGGGTCACGGTGAAGTGTTGGGCTAGGACTGCGCCAAACCCATCTTTTGATGCATCTGTAATCAGGATGAAGGGCGTGCCGTCGAACTTGGGCGCTCGTAGGACTGGCTCTTTGAGTAGGATACGTTTCAGTCGGGTGAACGCTTTAGTGTGTCGTGCTGTCCAGTACTGTGTTAGGTTGCGGTCGCATAGGTATCGGGAATACAATCCCGATGGCGCAGGAACACGAAGGGTAGAGTGTCTAGTGGAGACTCACTTAGACAGGTCCTTGGTTGGTGAACAAAGGGTAAACAGTTGGTGGTGAAGATAAAGCAGGGAGGCTTTAGAGAGGAACCAACTGAGGGGGAAAGAACAAGATAGTTCGATAGAGAGATAGGCTGTAAGGCCTATCTTATATAGTATCTGTACATGTGTGTGCATGTTGATACTGAACTCTAATATCAGTACTGTATAGTATGATAAGAGATAAGAGTGATATCAGCCATTGGCTGATAAGCGTTACATGTGTCATGATAGCGATAAGCATGTCAAATGACATATGAGTAAGACCAAAGATAAGAGATAGCTTATCTGGTGATGAGTAATATGAATAGCGTAAAGATAAGGTCGTAGACCGCTCTAGAATCTGGTATCAGGAATAGAAACTGAATATGAAATACCAGTATTCTCAACAATAGGAACTGGCGGTATTTCCGTTTTCCTTTGTGTAGTTGGGATATGTCCAAGTTGCACTGTAGGTCAGTTAGTGGTGCTGCTATTCGTGAGTAATCCTGGATAAGAGATCTAAAGTAGCCCGTCAGGCCTAAGAATCTCATCAGGTCTAGGAGGTTCTGTGGCATGGGCCAGTTGGCTACAGCTTCTAGTTTGGCAATATTGGGCCGTATGCCATCTTTGCCCACATGTGATCCTCCGAAAACAATGTCCTGCATGAACAGGCATGTTTTCTGTGGTGAGACCGACAGGTCCTGCTCCCGACATCGCTCAAAAAAGACCCATAGGCACTGTAGGACGTTTGCGAAGTCATTGCCTGCTAGGGCATTGTCATCCACAAACGTCTCTAGCTGTATTGTGGTTGTTAGATCATGCAACGCTCAGCCCATCATGTCGCAGAACCACAACGGCGCGTCTGCAATGCCCATGGGCATGTGGGCATAGGCATGATACCCAATACCCTCTGTGTGTATGCACAGGTAAGGTTGACTTTCTTCTTCGACCTCAATGGCGTAAAATCCTGAGGCGAAGTCAACCACACAGATATACTGGTGGCCTGCTAGGCGTTGCTGCTTGGCTCGCAGGTCACCCTGGCAGACTCGGCTCAGCTGGCCAAAATTCTGCGTGATGTGCCATTTCGGTCGTTTTTGACTCGTCTGGTCAGGTTGTAGTATCTGTGGGGTGAGAGTGCTAGTACGTCATGGTATGGTTGGGTCCGGTGGCTCACCGAGTAGGATACACTGTTCGTTGACTTCTTGGCGTATTTCATCTATGGTTAAGCCAGGTGTTTCGTGGGCTTTCTGTGCGAGTACTGTTGGGTGTACTGCTTTGACCTTACTTACGTGTATCAGGCGCAAGACCCCAGCGTTCTCGAATTCTATAAGTTTCAGGAAATAAAACTCTTTCTGTGCTTGGTTCAGCGGTCTCTGGTTCGTTTTCACTGAGAACGTCGCGCCATCCGGGATGTTCAGTCGGTATTTGGTGGTTGATATTGGTTTTACTTCTTTTACTGAAAGAGCAAAGATGTCAGCGAATTCACGTAGGAGGGCACGTACTTTTATTGATTCATCTGGCGATATTGCACCTATTTGGACAGTGTCGAGGATTGTGTTTACTCTTGGGGGGTAAAACGGACCTTTCTCTGTCAACCTGGTGAAGATCTCATCATGTGACGCATGTGAGGTTGGTAATAGTACGTCACCCATTGTGTCTCTTGATGCGGGTGGGAAGACTTGGGGATTATCAGTCACGATGTGCTGTACACTTGTGTGTTCGTCATGGATGGGAGAAGGAGCAGGAGAGAGTGTGCAAGTTGGGATACCAGGCACGGCAGTAGGGAGGGATGGGGTAGGTAAGGTATGGTGAGGTATGAAGTTATGTATACAATGGTGAGAGGTATTAGTAGGAACAGTGATGGTGTCGGTACTGTAGTCATGGGTTGCTTTCACTTGTTCGAGGAGGGGTTTACCTATGAGCATTTGCCACGACCCTCCGCTGGGAAATACTTCGAATGTTGTTTGAATTCTGAGTGGGCCCCATTCTAGGTTGCCTGCCCAGACTCCTGTCGAGAGGACTACAGATCCGTTAGCCATTCAAAGTTTTCAGAAGGATGGACTTAGTGGGGAGAGTCTTTGAGCAATGCGTGCGTATGCAGCCGTATCAATTGCGTTGATCATGGCTCCATTGTCAACGACTGCGAGAAAATGCACTTGTTCCCCTTTTGGGCCCTGTAGGCTCGGCATTGTGAGGAAGGGATTGCTGGTGCGCGTAACAATCGGCTTTCCTAGTTTGTCCACCAAGTACACATCAGTTACTTCATTATTAGGGATGGTTACATCACCGTTTTCTTGTGTTATATGGTTAGGTTCATTCGAGGCACCATGGGTTATTTGTGTAAGTATGGGAGGGGGGGAGGTGATAGTATTTATGGTATTTGCGGGTTTCTCATATGTAGAAGTATCGTAAGTTGTCTGGGTTTGTTGATAGGTGATTTGTGGCTGCGGGGCCGACCATACATATTGGATGGGGGTAGGTTGGACTCGGGGCTGGGCGATTCTCTGTATTGTTCCCATTACTATCTGTCGCCACCGAGTTTCGAGAGGTGGTAAACGGGTTTTGGTGTCACAGTTCCCGCTCATATGTCAGGGCTCCATGACTATACCGCAGTTGAAGCACTCGCCAGACCCAGGCAGTGCTGTGCCGGGTGTTATTGGGTATGGTCGGGATAATGCCGGGGTGGTTTCTCTTCCATGGGTGGCATGCCATGCATCGATGTCCGCTTTATATTGCTGTTTGCCCTCATTGGATGTGGGACGTTGTGGGATTGCAATTACCCGTTCCATTATCGATTCCCTGGTCAAGGGGGGTCGTTTTGGTAGCCAGCTTCCTTGTCCTAGGCCTGGGGCGCTGTATGGTTGGTGTTGGTTGGGAAGGCTGAGTTGGATGACGATGGGGTAGAGGTTGCGGTTCGGCGTGGGATGACGTGCATTGTAAGGTGCTGGGAATAGTTGGAGGTGGGAGAGTTGCGAGATGGCAGTTTGGAGTGTTGCTGCCATTGCTGAGGTCTGGGCATGCAGCTGGGCTATTTCTGCATCTCTCGTGCGTTCATGCTCTAGTCTCTCTTTTCCTCGTTTGATCCTATGTGGTGTTACGCCTTGTATGTCTTTTTTAAATTCCTCCCAGGTGTCATATCGGCATGCGAGATGGTCTTTGAGTAAGTTCAGAATCCCGTCGACCACACAGTCGATAAGGAATCCCGCCGTGTCTCCCATGGTTATTGCCGCCTTCGCTACCTCGTTAGCCCAGATGTTCTGGCCATAGTCGGCTTTCCGTTTGTCCGGCGGTGTGATCCACTTCCCAATATTCTCCTCGCTGAGTACCTGTTCCCTAATTTGTTCCATCTGCTCCGCTTGCGAGAATTTCGGGTGTTCGGGTGGGGGCCATCTGACATTGAAGGCCATGCGTATGGTAGTGAGACTAGCCATGTCGTTGCGTGTGAGGGTGTCGAGCCAGTTGGATGTGTAGCTGTTGGAGACAATGTGATTGGCAAAGTGCGAGACCTTCTCGTTTTCCATCCAGGAGAGGGGTAGCATCCGCTGGAACCCGGCGAACCACATGGTTGGGTTATCTTCATCGCCGAAGAACATGTCAGTGGTGGGGGGGTTTTCTGTCATAGCGGCTCTATTGGGAAGGGGGGCTTGCGGGGGAATGATGGATGGGAAAGGTCATTGGGCAGTGAGTTGGGTTAGGTGGGGTGGTATGTTTCTGAGTGGGCATTGTGGTGCTCTGTGTACGCCGTGGGGCTGTGCATGGCTGGTGTGGCTGGTTGGGGTGTCAGGTGACTTTGTGTACCTTCCGGTTGTTTCCGGTGCTTCGGCTGTGGGTGGGGTGAACAACGCTGGTCTAAGGGCAAAGCCAGAGGTGCTGGGTAATATGATTGCCACACTGCTCGAGCGGCGCCTTCTACCAGTGAGAGTGTTGGGGGCTGATACGAGACGTATTGGAAGAAGTCTCCCAGATTCTGAGCCTTTGTCGTCAGACTGAGTGAGTGGGAGAGACAAGGAAGATGATGATGGGCTGTCTGAGCTGTAGCTCGGAGCGCGAATCACACTCTTGTCACCAGATGGACCGGCCAGGTTGGGGCTGCGAGAGAGAATGTGGGTGATAGCCCTCCGCTGACCATATCGATCCTCGTAGATTGCACCAGACCTCTACTCTACGCTGCGTATTGCAGTTGTGCTACTCCAGCATCTCCCGACCTGGACTCCTGGCACTCCTTCCCTCCTGCTGCCTTGCTGCTGGTGCGACGCGGCCCTGCGGGCCACTCCGCTCCACTATACACCAAAGGAACAATGTGGAGGAAAATTCCGATCACACGGAAAGAAATGTATCATGATTGGGTACACATATGGACAACAAGCCTACAAGCTTTTGGACATAGAGCGTCGGACTATCATTTCCAGCCGACATGTTATATTTGATGAGACCGGAAGCATCTCGGAAGCGGAATCAGCTCCATGGAATGACCCCACTGTTGAGGGACAGTTGGAGGGCTTACTTCCAGAGCACCTTCGCCGACCAGAACACAACCCCAATGATGATGATGATGATGGCCAATGTCCACCAAATCTCAGGCCAGTGGGAGACCAAGATATGGCTCAGGAAGATGCTCCAGAACAACCAGCGAGTCCCATAATTCAAGAGCTTGCTGAGCGCCTTGCCCAGCTCCATCTAGATGTTCCTCCTGCTCAACCAGCCATTTCAGTGGTCCCAGCCATTCCAGCCATTCCGGTGGTTCTGGAAATTCCAGCTGTTCCAGTGGTTCTGGCAGTTCCAGCTGCTCCGGCCATTCCAGCCCCAATTCCAGCCCCAGCCCGTGTTGTGGCTGGAGTATGGCGCAGTGGTCGGCAATGACAACCAGCAAACAAGAATAAGGAATATCAACGAACATTGGAAGAAGAAGCTGAAAGGCGAGCAAACCGTAAAGAACATGAGGCACAGCCACATCTTTCCGAACCGGAACCT